>CAUDNR010000281.1:15226-35608 GCA_958430865.1 Entrophospora sp. SA101
ATTATATATATATATATATATATATATATATATATATATATATATATATATATATATATTTATTTTATATATATATATATAGGATATTCAAAATATGACTCGTGTATGCATTGCAAACATTATAAACCTACAAAAAATAATCGAAGAGTATAAAATCGAACTTGAAAATAATTCAACAAATGAAATCAATTTAGAGACACCGTTAAAATCAACAACAGCAGTAATAACAACAACCAAGCGAAAGAAAAATAAAAAGAAAGGTAAACATAAACAACAACAACCTTCATTAAGTGAAACAATATCAACAACGGCATCATCATCATCATCCTCCTCAATGGCAACATCGTCATCTTCATCATCTACATCTACATCTACATCTACTACAATTCAGTCACAAAATAGTCCTGAAAATACTTTAGTTAATAAACCAGTGAATTTGGAGTTTATTTATCATCCATGGTATCCCGTTATTCAATTAAAACAATGATATTGTAACAATAATATAATTCAAATCATTATCATTGCTTGTTGAATAGACATAGAAAAAATTGTTTTTTGTATGTGTAATAACTTAATTTACAAAATGTCTAATAGATTAACTAATTAATTAATAAATCCTTTCCTTACTATATATATGTGTGGTAATAAATAAATAAATAAATAAATAAATAAATAAATATTATATAATTATAGTAATGTTCAACTTGTAAAACATTGTTCATATATAATTATTATCAGTTATAATAGGAAATTAAAATAATTAATATCACACATATACATATTATTTTAGATCGATGTTTATGATTATTATTGGTATTTCTTAATAATATTTCTTGATGATGTTGTTGCTGTAGATTAATTATATTATTATTATTATTATCATTATTGTTATTGTTTGAAATGCTTTGGTTATTATTGTTGTTGTTGTTGCTAACATTATGTTTTTCCTTGAGATTATCATTATCACCATCGTCATCGTCGTCGTCGTCATCATCATCTTCTTCTTCATCAAGACATGATAAAGATGACTCGTCATCATCCGTAAAACAGTTATATTCGTTTTTACGTTTACCAAATCGAATACACAATCCAATTGGCCAGTTTTTAACGGACAACTTCCAAGTTTGAAAGGTTTCTAAATTCAAAAGCTTTTTCTCAATGTTATTTAAAGTACTTTTTCTTCTATTAAGAAGATCACCGGTCATACATAATCTAATTATCCCGGGTGAATAAAGAGTCAAGCATTTTATTACTGCGTCACTAATGTATGATGATTCAAGTCCAAGTAAATTGTTTTTACAAACGGCTATTAAGTTCATAAGTTCTAGTTCATTCCTGTATCGAGATCGTAAATCTATATTATTTAATGGGCCCGTATGTTTGAGCCTTTTTTTTTTTTTGATACAATCATATATTATGTATAATAGTGTGGTAATGATTATTATTATTATTAGATTGATTGGATTTAATTTTTTTATTATTAAAATCCTCAAAAAGGTATTTATTCAATACGACTTACCAAAGAGGATGATCTTTATAAAAATCAGCTATCATAGGAAGCAAAGCAGCAATGAATTTTAAATGCAATCCGGAAATATCCAATTTTTCCAATTTAGAAGTTCCACCGAGCATCCTTCTCCATCCAGCATAAGTGAACCATTCTGTGAGCGGAGAATCACACGCAGTAGTAAAAGATAACGATTTTAATGTATTGGAGAGTGAAGCTATACTATCCAATGTAGAATCGGATATTTCTATATTGTCATCAATATATTTTCTCTCCAAAACCAGTTCTTGCAAACACGGACAATTAATCAAAAGCTGCGCTACCCATACATCCGATAAACCCTCAAAAGACATGTGCGCTCGTGTGATTTGTGATCCATATTTTTCTACATAATGATTTAACGAATATACAGATTGAATCACTGCATGTATAAACAAACTTGGAGCATCAATGTTATGGTTATTAGCAATAATAGCATTATAATTATAATTGTTGTCATAATTATTATCACCGTTTGAATCATCGACTAGATTATTATTGGTGTTGTCGATTTTATTATCACTATTGCCATTGCTATTGATGTTTTTGTTGGCCAAAGAAGCCTGTAAAATTGATGGAAAATAAAGTGGAGTTAAAAAGGCGATCAAAGTTGCAGAGCAAGTCAACTTTAAGGCTCTTAAATGTTTATTGCTAAGTCCTTGACTTAAACATGGTGGATTCAATTCCAACACACCAGGAGTTTGTTCTGGTACTAAAATGCTAAAATTCTCCAGACAATCACAACGTGCATCTAATATTTTTAATAACACGGCAAGCCTATCTATAAATTCCTGAGAAACTCGGCCGTGAACTGTCAAGTTTCTAAAGTACTGGCCATATTTTGGTACTATGGTATGTAAAAAAAAAAACGAAATTTTGTAGACAACTACAGATCTGAAATGATATGTTGGAGTAAGAATGTGTAGGGAACGATGTGTAAGGGAAAGTTGTTTAAGATGAGCTGAACCAAGATATGAAAATATTTGTAAAAGTATTTCAGTAGGAAGAGTAAGGAAAGAAGTTCTTGGTTTTGCATTCATCCTTAATTCAGGCATTGATTGATAGAAGGGGGATTGATTGATTTTGATTTATGGCTTTTGTACAATTTTAATTGTAACTTTAATTAAATTAACAAAATAATACAATAATGTTTTTTAAAATTTCTAAAAATACACAAAAAATTTTTTATTTATTTTAAACTAGACAGTTTAATAAGAACTTTGATGATAATAATGCCAATGGAAACTTGATTATTTTGTTGATTAATTTAATTACAACATTCACCTTGGGTATTATTCTATGCTAGGTGATTCTGTAGTTGGTGCTAAAAACAATAGTAATATTAATAAGAGTAATGATAATAGCAATAAAAAAACTACCACTACCACCAACACCACTGTTCGTGTTGATAACTATTAATTAATTGCTTTTCTGAACAGATAATTAGTTCCAAACTCGTAACTTTTATGTTTTTCTTTTTCTTTTGAATCAATTAAATTTTTTTGTTCTTTAAAAAATTGTTAATATATAATTGATAATGATAATAATGATAAAAAAATCATTCATGATTTAAATTACATTAATAAACAAACATTCATTTTGACAATATTTATTTTTTCATTTATTCAAATGCAATATAATAACAATTATTAAAATAATTGATTAAATTTTTTCATATATTGAGTTTTTTATTTGTGCTTGTAGTAGGATCAATGGAATGTTTTCGTTTTTTCTCGTCACCTATTAAAATCATTGAATTATTATTATTATTATTATTATTATTATTAAAACAAATGTATATAATATATAATACAAACCAGATTCATCACTTCCTCCTGATTCTTCATAATCATCGCTGCTACTCTGTAAATTATTATTGATTTTATTAACAAAATAATAAAATGAATTCCCAACGTTATCTATAATAATAATGGAATCTACTTCATAACTTACTGAATCCAAATCCTTTTCATGTAAAAATGACCAGCCACCATTATTATAAAATCCTACTGGATCTTTGTTAATATATCTCATTATTTGTGCCCAATTTAAATTAGTCGTTCCTTCATAAAATAAAATATCTTTTGAATCCATCCATTCTTTTACACCTTCTAATTGATGCATTGGAATGGTGTCAATATGCATTGGTGGGCGTGTATAATCTTTGAAAATTAACACCATGTCGAAATTTTTAAATCCATGTTGTATTCTTTCCAAGTTCACTACTTCTACATCAGACATAGTTATAACTAAAAATGGCAAATCTACTAAATGAACAAGACAATCAGTTGTTGGTTGTAATAATACATTGGTTTTAAATGGAAAACCGAAGAATCCAATATCTCTAAAAGGAACATCCACATGTACTTTTTCATTACTGGACTTTGCAATTTTATTGGCAAAGCCTTTAAAACTTTTATTTAACAAGAATTGTCTTCTATGATCCTTTAGCTCTGAACCAACCTCTTCTTCATCAACATACTTGGTCTTTCTTTTACCATAATCAGTCTCATCAAATTGAGCATCAGACGTTTCACGGAAAAACTGAATGTCTTTGGCCTTTTCCTTTCCAAAGACAATTGGATTGATTAAATGTATGTGCAAAATTACAATCAACTCGTAGTCACAAGGTTGGAAAAATAAATGTTTAATATTGCTATATAGCATGTCTATTTTCTGGTTTGAATGACGAATGCCATTTTTATGAATCTGCAAGTCACCAGGTACTTTTTTCCCCTCCAATTCTGGCCTCACAAAACATCTGCTAGTATATGTTCTGCTTCTTTTTTAGTCGAGTTTTTCTTGAGTTTAACTATTTGTTCATGTACCTCAATCATATTGTCTCTTTTTCCCTCGAGAAGGCAAGCCAAGCCATCAGTTTGTTTCTGTCTTGCTAATTCAGCTTGATGCTCTTTTCGTCTCATTAAAAATATCATCTTCACCTTTATCCTCACTTCTAAATTCTGCACAATTTCTTATTTGAGGATTACTAGCTGGATTTTTATCATTTTTATCCTCTTGGTCTGTGGTAGCATCTGTTATACTCTTCGTCTTTGAATAAAGTGGTAGTATATTTTTTATTCTCATCATCTTCTTTGTCTTCAGTGAAAAAAGTGGTAGCATCACGGTTTCTATTTCCATCTGTCATATAATGACACGTATCATCTGAAATTTTGACGGTATCAATAATCCATATGGAATAGTTTTTTGTTTGATCATCTTTTGCTTTAGGATTTGTTATATTTTGAAATCCAACAATTAGATTCAATACCATTCCATTTTTAAAAACCTTATTGCTATTTGAATTTAATACATATGCAGATTCATGAAACTCGGTGCCAATTCCATGACCAAGGCTTCTAACAAATTTATCTGAAAGGTCGGGTCGTTCGCTTTTTAGATGATCAAGTGCTTGGTTGTACACATTACGCAATATAACTCCATCTATACACCAATCTATTATAAGACTTTGTAACTTTAATAAAAAATCGTAATCTACCCTTTGTTCCTAAATTAAAATAAAATAGGAGAAAATTCCAAATTAATATATTTTATTACTAATCTTGGTAGGGTTAAATAATATTGTCCTACCAATATTTGAACAATATCCTTTATAACGAATACCTAATGAGCATAAAATAATATCACCTATTTGATGACATATGGCTAAGTTTTTCACTGCACAACAACTGAAAAGGAGGCACATTTTATTTTTCAGCATCGAAAGGATAATACTTTTCGACAACATTACATAGATTCTATGAAATATCCATATACACCGAAGCAATTGCATATGCTTTCCTGAAAGTGTGCTGTATTGCTTTTAGATGTGTTTACGAAGATATATCAAGCACGAAATCAGTATCCTTTGATTACTAAATCTTCATCTAATGGTATTAACTCATACAAATTACCTTCTCTGGTTTACGAAATAACCGATTGTCACCTTACAAAGGCTTTGTTACTTTCTAGGAAACCATCTACAAACATTTTTTGCGATTACATATATTGTGATTACACTAAATATACTAATTTGAATAATTGTAGTGTATATACTCATGTGTGAGCATGGTTATTACAATAATTGCCTAATCTAAATGTTTGATATCTTGGACTATAAAAATGTCAACGCGTGATTATTTTGTAAGTAATGGACGACGATTGAATTTACCAGTTAAAAAATTCCACGTGACTAAATTAACCAGTCAAATAATTTTTGTGCGGTGCCAACATCTAAACTGAACACAGACTTTCCATCCAAACGTTAACGTTAAAATAAACGTTAAATAAAACGTATCTCTTTATACATCAATTAATAATACAATGATTAACTAATTGCATATATTTATTTATTTGGCTTTATGATTTATTTTAACGGGGCCCAGAGTTTAAAAATAAATTTACAAAATAAATAAATAGTACAAATAGTACAAATAGTACAAATAGTACAAATAGTACAAATAGTACAAATAGCACAGATGCCTTCATAAATATTTGTAAAAGGAATAAGCAAAAAAAAAAGATGAATTATTATTATTAAACATTGTCATGTGAAATGCCTCTAGCAGGGTGTTTATCGGAGGTAGAAGACATTGATAATCTATCCAAAGTTCCACCACGCTCACCAAAATCATCATCATCTTTCAGCCGATTATGTTTAAGTTGTCTTCTTAATTCAGAGCTATAACTTGACACGATAGACACAAAATAGAACTATCAAATAACATGTTGATATTATGTTAATGACATTACATGTATGTATGTATGTATGTATAGAATATAATATAATGTAATAAATACCCATAGTAGCACGACAAAGATATCGACAGACAAAAGAAACACAAGATATAATTTGATAGCTTGAGTACATTTTTCTCTTAATAGAGTATCAGATTCATTCGTGGTGGTGGTGGTGGTGTTGGTGTTGGTGGTGTTGGTACTAGGATCTTGTCTTTTCTTGAAAGGTTTCGACCAATTTTCTTTTGGATCCCATTTCAAACCACTTGCATTATTAACTTGAGCCTTATGAACACACGCATCAACCATACTGCTTTGATTTTGGAAGTGAATGACAGAAGAAAGTATTACCAATCCCAAATAAATCACAATAGTCAACCCAAGAACCCAGCCAAATATTCTAACAAATCGTTGTTTACCCTAATCAATCAAATAAATCACGTTTCTTTATTCGAAAATTAATTTTTTAAAAGAATTTAAAATAAAATTGTGATTAGTTACAGTAATACCACCGTAAAGACCACCAACGGCCACAACACCCTTGAATATGTTCCAAATGCCTACGACGATACCAATAGTTTCATTGGAAAATGATGTGCCTTTAAAGCAAAAAAAAAAAAAAAAAAAAAAAAAAAAAAAGAAACCATGTTAAGGGAATTTATCGAGAAAAGTTCGAATTTATTTAACGATTTTTTATTTACCATCAAAATTTTTAAATTCGTTATATGCACTTATAGCACTTTGAACCTAACAATAATAAAGACGACATTTTTATTTATTTTTAATCACTGTTAATAGATTTATCAACCAGTTAATTTGAATTCAAAAAGTAAGAAACTTGCCAACAAAATTATCGCAATAAGTATTGTTGCAACACGTAAACTAATGCTGTAATAATAATATTGTTGTTGTTGTTAACTGATGAAGTAAAGGATTACAATAACTTGAGAGCGAAAAAATTAAAAAGGAATCTGAAAATCTTTACCAGCAGCAACACCGCTGAGCCATAATTAAAAGTCAAAAAAAAAAAAAATCTAAATTTTTAAAAATTCAAAAATTTAAACAATTTTACCAATTGAAAAAAAAATGATAATTTAAAAAAAAGAAAGGGGAAAAGTAAAAGAAATCAAAAAAAAAAAAATCAAGGGTTCTAGATTTCTCTAATAATTCCAACAAACATCAAATTTTCATCTTTACATGATTTGTAATGTGTTTTTTAATTGTTGAAGGCTTAGCATTCATTGCTTGAAAATTACAATTAAAGATTTACTGCGCCACAGAATAATATTGCACAGCCATTATTCAATGCGTTATTATTAGTATTAGCATATCAATATTCAAAATTGGTGTCAAATAATTTTTATATATTCGAATATCTGTAATATGTCTTCGGTATCAGTAAATAACGGCATTATTTTAATTAATGATAAAGAAGAAACAATTTTTATTTTTCGTCAGAAGAGTCTATTACCAATGATGGATTTTGTATTTTGCTCACACATTACAATTAGTTGTAAATAAATCAATATAAACATTCAAGCATTTGTTTTAAGATGCAAAAGATTAATTAACTTCTTCACTATTCCTAGACAAAAAGAAAATCTTGAAAATATGCAAAAAGAATTGAGTTATCCAGATATTCATACAGTGATTCGAGATATTAGTACTAGGTGGAATCCATCATTTTATTCATGGAGAAGGTTGATTGATTTAAAAAGTGCAATTACCACATAAACTTGTAGCTGGTTTAAATAAAGATTACAAAAAAGATGGGAAAAGACTTGAACGAATCACGTTAAATGATAGTAAGTCATTAGTAAAAATGTAATATTTAGTTTTTGTATTTTTTAAAAAATAAAGTATATATATATATATATTATAATTACGATATCCAATAGTAAAAGTATTAGTATTAATTTGAAAGTATTTGAAAGTGTTAATATTTGAATTAGCATAGTGGAATTTTGTTTTTGATCGACATTCGAAATTATCACGTTACACGATTTACACATTCTTTTATTATACGGAAAATACAAAATAATTTAATATTAATTGTAAAATAATTTAACTTATAATTATATAATAAACTAAACAGTTTATTTTTTTAAAGATGCCTCGCAATCCTAATCAAGGTCCTTGCTCAGTTACTGGTTGTGAAAATTCAGGCCCTTACAGAAACTTTAATAAAACTGTTTATACAAAATCAATTAATTCTGGAACTTTTTCTAATTTTGATTATTTGATAGTTAATGAATCACAGTTATGTCTTCCTCATTATTTGCAAGTATGTGAGCCTGCTAAGGGAAAAAAATGCATTGCTTTTGTAAATAAAAATATCAATGAACAAAATAATATTTTTACCATTAAAAATTTATTAGACAATTTAAACAATCAAAATACTATGTTGATTGATGTTTCATTGAATGATATTTATGTTAATATTACTGATGACTCTATAACTATGTCTAATGATGATTTTAATTCATTGATAAACAAAATTTATCAAATGCAAAAACAAATTGAACAACAGAATGAAATAACATTAATTGAAGATGAGAAAGTGGAGCCTGAAATTGAAGAAGGTAATTGTATCCAAAATATAAAATTTATCACTCCAAGAAAACTCATTACTAATTACTATTTATCAAATAAAGTTGACAGATCATTCCCTATGCAAATTCAACGATTAACCAAAGTTATATATAAACAAAAACAAGAAAATGAAACAATGGAATTAAATCCAGAAAATTTTCAAAAATTGTTAACAGAACAAGATCCATTACTTGAAGGCTTTTTTGAAGAATTAACAAATGCATTGGTCCCTGAAAGACGTTCTACAACCAACCAAGAAGAAGCAAAAAAATCAATTGTTGGATTTTGTTATTTATTAGCTGGCCTTAGAAATAAATTTGCTAATTCTATTAAACTTGATATTGGTTTATATCTTGTATCATCTGGTACTAGTTCTATTGCAATAAATACTTTATCAAATGCTGGAATATGTGCAAACTATAAAACAATTGCCAATCATAAAAAAAAATTAGCAAACATTCACTCTGGATCTATAAATAATTATTTTAAATTAAATGTATGTATTATATATAAAGTTGTTAATTATTCATATATACTTTTGTTAAATATTTAATTTATTTATAATTTTAGATACATCATTTGTTTATATTTAATATTGATGATTTTCATGATATTCATGAAAAAAGAAGGCCAGATGCTACATTTTTATCAACAGTAAAACATTTTGCAAGTTGTATAGCTAAAAAAGTTGAATGCCATCCAGTATCAGCAATGAATGAACAAGTTTCAATACATAATCCTAATAATATAGAAGCCCATAAAATCCAACATTATCTTATTAATAAATATAAAGGAACCTTTGATATTAGTTACCAATCCAGAAAAAATGAATGGATTGCCAAAGATTTACATATATTTAATTCTTTTGACAATGATGATCTTCTTAGTATACATGTATATAATGATGCTATTAAAGGAAAACATGAAGAAAGATCAATGAAGGATGTTAGAATTATAGGCTTGCAAGAAAGAAGTTTACATTCTTTAGAAGATTATATTGAAGCCGCTTCAATGATTACAGATATTTCTGAGTTATCAGAATATCTCCTTCAGAATGTCATACCTGTTGTGGCAGATTTTCCTGGTCAATTGTTCATTCGAAAAGCCATTACTCTGTTGAATAATCAAGGTGAAACAAATATTCCAAAAATTATGCAAAATTTTGTACCTCTTTTAGGACCTCTTCATGTCTCTTTAAATTCACGTGAGCAAACATTGCTTGTCCATTATAATTTTTTTGAAAAAATGTTCCATTATGTTTTTGGTAATTCCAAAGTATTAGCAAAAAAACCTAAGCCATGGAGAATCAATTTGTTATTGGAATTAGTTACTAAGGGCTGGAAAAAAATCTCCAAAATTATTATGCATAAATTTGGAAATAGCAAAGATGTGGAATATAGAATGGCACTTGACCTTTTAGATAATATAATCCCTGCAACTCTAGATATTTATGCGATTCTTTTTCGTTCTGGTAAATTTGAAGAATATTTAGAAACATTATTTAGAATCTGGACTTTTGCTCTTAGGTGGAAAAGAAAAAATTATAATAAGATTATACTGGCATTTATTTCAGATTATATATACTGGAAAGAAAATCAACATCCTTTTGCAAATGTGTTGGAGAATCATCTTGTTAATTTCAATGAATATTATGTTGAAAATTTTCACAGCAGGTTACGTGCTAATATTAATGTAAATCAAAATGCAGAATCAATTATTAATCAGGCATTAGTAATTGGTAAGTTCAAATATATATATATATATATAATATACAAACATTAAGAAAATGAACATACTAATTTTTTAATGAACTTCTTTAGATTCCCATAAATCAGTTTTTGTTGATACCTTTAAAAAACCATATATTTACCCATATAAGCCTAATCAGCTGGAATTTCTTGTTAAAAAAACCAGTATATTTTTATTATCTTATTTCCAAGAAATTTATAAAAATATTGGCAAAAGTTATATGCTTCAACCTGATCAAGTTAATCCACCCTTTTCAAAAAAATCACCTCCATATTATTTAGCTTCACTTAATTGCATTGTGGATATAAAATGCTTACCAACTGGTTATCATACATCATGTATACCATCTCTTAATATTTGTGATCATTGTAAAGAAGCATTTTCTGATAATGTTGATGACGTAATAATTTTAATTTGTGGACATGGTTATCATTTAGCATGTTATAACACATTAGGAAGAGTCTGTAGATACTGTGAAAATTATTATAAAAAAGGAATTGATGAAAATGTTAAAAAGTTTGTAAAAAATTTAAATAAAAACAAGAACACAATTACAGAAGATATAGAAATTGATAACCTGCAGGATGAGAATGATGATGATGATGATGATGATGACAATAACTCAAATATTGGCTCTGATAATTCTCACAATACTTTGGATGAATTACAAATAGCAATAGACAATCTAATAAATTGGTGATATTATCACTACCAATAAATGTCATAAATTATAATTAGTGATATCATTTATTCATTAAAAATTAATTTATAATAGTATTTAAATAAAGAATTAACCTTAGTCTTAATTGATAAAGTGAAGAAGTAGTAAATTTGGAGTTTGAAAACATTGACCTTGAAAAAATATTTAATGTTAAAATATAAATTGTACTCAATTAGTGAAACATATTGCTTATAATATTTATTTGTGAGGATTTTATTAACCAAACATGAATAATATTTTTTCTTTCCTTTTTTTTATATCCAAACATTTTCATGAATCAATCTTGTCTTGTGTTATATATATATATGTAAGATGCAAATATTGTTATGTGTTTTAGAGTGTCCCTCTCTCAAGCAAAACACTCTCACTTATTACCCAATGATTTGAAAAGAGTAATTGATATGTGTAAAATCGTAAAACGCGTCCCTATAATAACTATATATAATAAATAAATTTATTAAATTTATTGATCTTGAATGTATTGATTTCAAAAATAATAAAAACAATAAATATTTTAATATTAATATCAATATTAATGAAACAAATACCTTGTTGAATAATATGATAAAAAACAAATATTATAATGGGTTAAGAGTCACCAAAATTAATGTATACCAGTATTATATATTCTTTAACTATTACTTTCTTATAAACTTTGGTTCTTAGCTAACTCCTCCAGGAAAGTGATGGAAAATGATGGAAGAAAGTTGGTAATATAAAAAAATATGAAGAATACAGCTATAAAGTTGGTTTGACAATTTTGATAAAAAGTATTTACGTCACATTAAGGTCAAACGTCCAATTGAAAAGTACTTTAAAATTATCATTACACAATATAAAAAAGATCGACATTTTAAGTCACATTCGTGATAATTACGAAATTCCACTATGCTGATTACGAATTAAAAATAAAAATAGAAATGATGTCATTATCACGTGACTTCCGCAGTAATTTGGTTTGGTTGAATCAGCAATGTGGGACCTCTCTATCAGTCCTTATTTTACTATTTCACAACCTTCCCCTCCTTAAGATTCAATCGTCTCTTGATGAATCATTTGCTTCCCTTTTCTCCTCAGGTCTTCTTATCCTTGCCTGGTTTCCTCCTTTCATTGGTTTTGGTTTGTCTCCAAGAGTTCCAGCCTCCTTTTCCTTCTGGTATAGTTCTTTAGCCCATTCTTTGACACATTCTCCACATGAGACATTTCTTACCACCTGGTGAACTTGTGGTCTATCCAGTGGTTTTTCACAAAATTCACATTCATAGGGAAGTGAAGTTTCTTTGAGCCATTGCATATTCCTATCAAGATAAACCAAAAATCTATCTTGGTAATCTTTGTTCCGATGACATAGATATTCATCTATTTCTTCTGGTTGATTGTTTTCTTTGTTATCCTCATCCCATTGTTCCTTGTAACATGGGTTTTCATTCTGTCCCTTGATATAAGTGCAAAGGATTCTTTTCCCAATGGTTATTAATTCACTGTTAAGATAGGGACAAAGGCAACTGTGGCAAAGGTTGATTTGATCACTCTGGTGTCTATGATGTTTTCTCAAATCCAGGAGTTTTGGTAATTTTTCCACAATTGCTTCTCTGTGGTCATGGAATGCTTGGTTCATTCGATCAATGTATTCCTGCTCAATAGAGTATTATTCTTGATAATCATGGAAGAAATCTGCTGTTCTCTCCATTAACTAGTCATATTCTTCCTGCAATCTTTCCTGAGCATCAACCCATGTTTCATTGGTGTAATATTGTTTGTGATATTCAATTTCTGCTGGTTGACTGTGAAGTTTGATGTAATAGGCTTCTGCAGCCTTTAGAACATCTCCCTCATCTTCAGAGCAATTCTTTGTTTCAATATAATTCTTGACCTTTTGTGGCACATGTTGAAAGTTGTTTGCCATTACTACTAATAAGTATGCATATTTGCAGATGCTAAGAGCAAACATCATTTTGCCAACTGATGTTGACTTTTGTGGTCATAGGTGAATCACAAACTTTGCATGGTGAATTATACCATGATTCCTGAGTGATATCATATGATTCATTTTTGGTGAAAGAATTGCACAATTGATGATATCCCCATCTCCAACCATCATTTGTATCCATTTTGGTAGTAGGCCTTTTACACTTGCAACAATGATAATTCATTCACCTTGTTGCAGTTGTCCAATTGAAATGTTCCTTGGCCTATTTTCTTGTCACATCTGCACAGCAATGACTGATTTTTATATTTCAAAAATGTTATTGGTTGGAATTCCTCAATTGCTGAGTAGTTTTGATCAATGTGAACACAATTGACAATTAAAGTTGTTTGTCCAGCAACACTACTTGAACTTCCTTTTTCAGGATTTTCTGATGCAGTGGTAATTATTGTTCTTGTAATAGTTTCATTTTCCTCTAGTCCTGTTTGTTGATCCGTTATTGGTGTTGTTGTACTGGTAAAAGATGGTTCAATTGCCTCTGGAACACCTAGTGTTTGATTTATTTCTTCTATTAGAAATTCACACAGTATTTGTCTTCTGGGTCCTGGCTTTTCAGCCAATACCTTTTTTGACAAGAACTTAATTATCAGGATTCATCTTGATTTCCAATATTGTTGTCTAAGTTGTTTCCATTGCAAACAATATTTTTCCAATAGGATGAATTGAGTTGGTTGTCTATGTAACAAATATGCTTTAGTCAAATTCCTAATCCTAATATTTAATTGTTGAAGTTCGAGTTTTTGTTTATTAGTTGTTTGTTTGGGTTTCTTTTCCTGTTTGTGTTTCTTGGGTGTTCCCTTTTTTTGCAATGTCATTCAATAACCTGGCCTCTTGTGGACTGTAATATGTTAGGTTTATTGAATTATGAACTAAATTCTTTAAAAGATGGTGATTCCTTTGAAATTGGTTCCAATAATACCAATTTTGTGTCCTCTGAAATTCGTTGAACAATATTGTTAGTTGAGTTGTGAAGAATTCGAAATATTCCCACTTATTATTATCCTTGTCCTCTGTCCAATGATTAATTGGTCGATTTGAAAGTATTTCTGTTGATGGTTGATTATAATTATAATTATTGATTGTTTTGTTGCAGTGAGTCTTCTTCAGACTTTGCATATGATATATAAAGTTTTTTTCTTTGTTAGGTATTATTTGTTTTGGGGTTTTAGGCATTTAATTATTTAATTGTTAACCGAAAAGTTATTTTGTCTCTTGGTCAGAATCTCTGTCTTTTTATAAGAATTTCTTCACTAATTAATTTTTCATGCTTCCTTCTCATCTTGTTGCTCTGTTTATTCCCTCTGACCCTTTGTTTTGTTACAATCTCTTATCTTCTGATGAGTCAACATTTTGTCATCATGACTAATGTTTTACGAATATTGTCTTATCTCATTCTCTGAATGAAATTTTTGTTTATGTGGCTTTATTTGTTGTCATCTTCTGACATTATTTGTTTTCTGTCTTCATATTCTTTTCTTATCTGTGTTTCGTCTTGAAATGATATCTATTTTTAATTTATCCATATGGTTGGTTACCAGGCTGGTCTGTCATAGTATTTCTTTAATTTATTTCCATTTATTGGTGTTCACAAGATTTTTGTTGTTTCAGTCTCATGTAACTTGTAAGCTCCATTTTTCCAAACTTGGTGAATAAGATAAGGCCCTGACCATTTTTCTCTAAACTTGTCTCCATGTACATTTTCATGGTGACTTTCTTGTAATAATACTTGTTCTCCTATCTTGAATTGTACAGTTTTATTTTCTTATCATATCTGTCCTTCTGATCTGTTTGTGCTTTATTTATATTTTGTTTGGCAATCATATGCATGTGGTATAACCATTTGGTAATTAATTTTATGTGTTCCTCTAGGTCCCATTCAAAATCATCTTCTTCAGGGTTACTCTTTCTTGTCAAGGGTGTTTCTTCATTCCTTCCATATAAAAGGAAGAACGGTGAGAGCTTGGTTGATTTTTGAATTTTTGTTTGATATGCAAATAATGCAGATGGTACAAATTGATCCCATTCAAAATTTCCATTTTGTATTACATATTTTGCCAGTGTTTCACACAACGTTTTGTTAAATCTTTCTGTGAGAATGTGAGCCGTTTTCATTGTTTCACACAATGCTCTAACAACACTATTCACAAATGATGTCCCTCTATCAGACAATAATACTTTTGGTGTTCCATGTCTACAAATTATGTCTTCATATATAAATTGAGCAACTGTGTTTGCTTGTATGTCTTTTATGGCCCTTGCTTCTGGCCATTTTGTTAAGTATTCTGTTGCTACAATTATATAATGATTTTACTTGATGTTATAGGTAATGGTCCCACAATATCAATTCCCACACAATCAAAGACTTTTCCTACTTCAATTGGATGTAATTGTTCTATTTTCTTTCTATTTCTAAGTTGTTGACAAGTGTCACAACTTCTAACTTAATTTTCTACTTCTCTATACATTCTTGGCCAATAGTAATTTCATTTGGCCTTATTGAAGGTTGCTTCAATATTGAAGTGTCCTCCTAATTGACTTCCATGTAAATTAAATAATATTTCTTCCATTTCATGCTGTTGTACTACTTTTCGCTCTATGCCTTCTTTTCTCCAATATAATTGATTATTTTTCAACATGAATTCATGTATTTTTCTTAATGCTAATTGCTTGCTTGATATCTTTTGGTGTATAGGTTGGTAATTTATGGTTAATAAGATAATGTTGAATTGCTTCATATAATTGAATGTCCATTGGTGCTGATTGGTTTTACTTTTAAGACTTTCTTAACTAATCATACAGTTTATAGACTTGTTGGTCTAGAAAGGTGATCGACATGTTTTTGTGCACTTCCTGGACTGTATTCAATTTTGAAGTCATATTGTTGTAGATGTATTAACCATTTTTGCATTCGTGTATTTAACTGAAGGTTACTAAACTGATATTTGAGTGGTTGGTGATCAGTTATTATCGTAAAAGGTTTTCCAAGCAAATATACATGAAATTGTCCTACTGCCCATTTGACAGCTAATAGTTCTAACTCCGTTGCTGAGTATCTTTCTTGTGCCCCTACAATTGTTTTACTGGCATAAGCAATGACTCCTTCTTTTCCATCTTCATCTTTTTGTGCTAAGACAGCTCCTAAACCGAATGAGGAACCATCTGTGTAAAGTATAAACGGCTTGTCGAATTTTGGATGTCTTAAGATTGGTGAACTCGTCAATAGCTTCTTCAGCTTTCGAAATGCTTTTTCACAATCTTCATCCCATTTGAATTCAGTATCTTTGTGAATTAAGTGGAACATTGGTCCAGCTTCTTTTGAGAAGTTTGGTATGAATTTCCGGTAATATGATGCTAATCCTAGGAATGACCGTACATCTTTCACAGTTTTTGGTGTTGGCCAATTTTGCACTGCTTCTACTTTTGCTGGATCTGGCTTTCTTCCTTCCCTTCCAATTATATGACCTAACAGGTGCAATTCTTCTTTTGCAAATTCACACTTGTCTCTTCCTAACTTTAGGTCTACCGCTCTCAGTCTATCAAAGACTTGCTGCAGATGTTGTAAGTGTTCTCCAAATGTCTGTGAATATATAGTGATGTCATCTAAATATACGTTTACAAATTTTCCTTTATAATCTTTAAACACTCTATCCATCATTCTTTGGAATGATGCTGGTGCATTACTTAGACCAAATGGCATTACTGTGAATTCATATAGTCCATCCTCTGTAATATAGGCAGTTTTGGGTTGATCTTGTCTCGCCACTTTCATCTGCCAATACCCACTCATACAATCTAAGGTGGTGAAGTACTTAGCTCCTGACATCGTGTCGAATATGTCATTTATTAGAGGTAATGGGTATTCATCTCTTTCCGTTACTTCATTTAATTTTCTGTAATCCACACATAGTCTAAGCTTTCCATTCTTCTTCTTGACAACTACTACTGGTGAAGTCCATGCACTGTGAGATTCTTTTACCATCCCTGCTTTCACCATTCGTTCTGTTTCCTCTTGTATGAATTTTCTTTTCACCATGTCATGTCGATATGGCCTACTTTTAATTGGTCGTTCACATGTAGTTGGTATTTGATGTTCATAATCCTTAATATGTCCCAGATCTAGTAGTTCCTCTGCAAATCTGTCTTTGTAATCATGAATGAATTTATTTAACTGTTGTTGTTGTTTTTCAGTCAACGTTGACTTCTCTTCTGCCATTAATACTGGGGTATTCTTCCATTCTTCCTTTTGTTGAGCATCTTCTATTCTTTCTCTGTCTCCTTCTGGGGCTTGTTTATCTCCTGCTAGTTTCAGCAAATATTCTTTTTCCTTTTTCACCACTTGTGTAAAGTATGCCGTGGTTTCAATCAATTCTTCTTCGTCATAAAGATCATTTCCCTCCAAGACTACTTTCTTTGATTCTCTTTCAAATATAATAGGATGTTGGAGAAGGTCTTTCCCTTCTTTAAATCGTAACACTTTATCTTTGAAGTTTATAGTGGCTTCTATTTTTCTCAGCCAATTATTTCCTAATATTACATTATAATTGGTGGCTCTCATTACAGCCATATCTATGTGTATAGGTTTCTTTCCATCTAAAGTGACTAAAACGTTTTTTACTATTCCCAATGGCCTAGTTTCTTTGCCATTGATGTCTATTAATTGAGAATTAGATTCTTGGTCAATCTGTCTTCCTAGTTTATTTAGATATTGTTGAGTTATTAAGCTAAGTCCTGATCCTGTATCAATCACAACTTCTGTCTCAATATTGTCTATATGTATTTTACTTGTTATGGCGTCTGTATTTTTGTCTGGGGCTTTATTTTCGTCTATTGCACCATCCTGCCCCTTTGGAGGTGCTTTTACCCTTTTAAATTGTTTACTTTGTTGGTTAGTTCAGCCACAGCCGCAGCAAGCATTCCTAGAGTATCTGGTGGCTTTGGGGTTGGACTTTGTTCGATTTGTAGATATTGGGTTGCTGGTGGTGGTGGTGGTGTGTTATATTATTGAGGTTGTTGATAATAATTTGGTTGATAATACATATAATTTTGTTCCTGATCTTCTGGATCTAATTGATTTTGCTGAGCGATAAAAACTTTCTTTGGTGGTTGTTGTTGATCATTTCTTTGGAGTATTTGTTTAAATTGTGCTGTATGAGGACATTGGTTGGCAAAGTGTCCTAATTGACCACATGAATAACAAGTTCGGGTTTTTGTACATTCTTTAGTCCAATGTCCTGTTTTTCCACAAGTTTTACAATTTTTCTTTTGAGTAGATACTTTCAGACTTCTCTGAGGACATTCTGCTGCTTGATGTCCTTTCTTGTAACAAAGATCACATGTCTCCTGTGCCGACTTTGTTAAAAGTTCTTTCAGTTCCTTAAGTTCTTTGTGGAGTTCTTCATCATGCTTCTTCACCAAGGAATATCCTGCCAAAGATCCATCCATGGAATAAGCAGCTTCTGCAGCCTTTGCTCTTTCCACAGCTTCTCTAAGGTTGGATGCTGCTGCTAGTCTTACTGCTGTTCGCAATTCACTTCTTAAACCCTTCAAGAATTGTTGATAGTTGTCTCTTTCTGGATATTGTTTAGCTGGATCTGCCTTTCTATACAAGGTTTGTAATTTACCGTAATATTCACTGACTGTTTCTCCTGGTCTTTGCTTACAATTCCGAAGTTCTTCCATCCATCTCTGTTGTCTTTCAGGTCCACAGAATTTGGTTAAGAATTGGTATTTAAAAGATCTTTTACGCTTGTATTCTGATTTCCATGCTTCCCATGTTATTATGGTTTTTCTAGCAGATCTCCACCATGATAAGGCTGGTCCTTCTAAGCTAGCTGATAATAAGTCTAGCATTCTATTACTCTTTACTCCATTCACTTCACAAGCAGCTTCATATTGGTCAAGCCATTCATATGGATCATCTTCCCCTCCTCCGAATTTTGGAAATTCTGACCACTTGGTCTCTTTTCCCCCTAGTCCTGCTGCCTTGAAGACTTTTACCAAATCTTGCAATCTTTTCTTTTCATCATCGTCCTGGTTATCTTCCTCTTCTTCGTCAGAAGATGGCTCTTCTTCATCATCACTGTTGTCCAAATTGATCTCTAACTTATAATCATCTGAACCATTTTGATTCTTTTCCAGATATTCTGCTACTGTGTCAAATATACTTTTGTTTCTTTGTTTAGCTAGCTCTCTTTCCCTTCGGTCATGTGCTTGGGTTAGCTCTGCTAACTTCTTCTGAGTTTCCAGCAGGTGATGTTTTTGATAGCTTGTTATTTTATCTTGTTCTTCCTTGGACAAATCATCAGTTTTCTTTGCAAGAAGTATCTTCATTTCACCTTCATCAAACTCGTCTTCATCATCCTTGAACTCTTCCTTCTCTTTCCCTTTTCTTTCATATAATGCTTTCACTGGTATGTACAGTTTATCATTTTTCTCTGTATATTTGAGGCCTAGCTCTGTGCAATGCCAGTCCTGACCTATTCCCTCCTGGAAAGTTTTACCCTCTATAGTGAATGTAGTGACCCCATCCAGGTCACCGATCACATACTGAGCTCCACCTGATGAGAACTCAGTTTTTATATTAGGTAACTTTATTTCAGATGATGAACCCATGCCTGATTTTTCTGATATTGTATCACTATAAGTGTCTGTTGAATCTGAGTTTTCCTCCGAACTTTCAAATAGTGTACTATAGTCTGGTGCTGTCTGTATTGATTCTGAATGTTCAGATTCTTGGTATACTGACTCTGGATATTGGTCTGAAGATTCTAAGTCGTCTGAGTCTGTAGAAAGGGCTTCTGTCGTATCTGACTCTTCTAATTCTTCTATAAATCTGGCTTTAGTATTTCTTAAGCTTCTTCTTCTTTTTCTGGGGTCCACAGTGTTATGATAATTTAATTACAGGTTCGTTTGGACCAAACTGCTCAACTAGTATGATGACTATGCTGATGGCTGGTCCTGTCGTCGTCGCCAAATTGCGAGCGTGCAATCCGAGTTTCCTATTTAATAGGTTATTTATAGCTCAACACACAGCCTACTCGCTGACTTACG
>CAUDNR010000283.1:5066-33123 GCA_958430865.1 Entrophospora sp. SA101
GAACTAAATCCACCTTCAGTTAACTTTGTTACTTTTTTAAATTGTTCAAAAGGTATCCATTCTAAAATATTGTGTGGCAAAGATGATTTCATTTGACATTGTTGAATAAAATTATCAATTATTTTATTTCCAGATGTCCAACTAGTAAAAAGATTCTGTAATTGTAAATTAATACAACCTTCACAGAATTTATCAGAGTATATTGTTAGTTTACACTTGTTGCATTCTTTTAGTTTGCCTTCTTTAAACATTGCATTATTAAACTCAAGAATATAATTAAGTACTTTTATACAATAATCTTTTTCATTTTCAGAAAGCTCCTCATTATTTTCAACTAATGAAAACACATAATCTTTTCTACTTTCTACATCATGATTAACAAAAGCATTGCACAATATTTTATTACAAATTTTAAATACAAAATTTTCTCTTTCTGGCGTTTCTGTTAATAATAATTTATAAGAATACAACAACATTATATAAAAATAAATGTTTTTATAAAACTTAAAATTTAAATAGTGCGGAGAAAACGAATAATAATTCCATTTATTTATAATTATAATAATAATTCTTTATATATAGATCGAAAATGATCTACAATAATTAAAATAATAAAAATGTAACCAATAATAATAAATTAATATTAATTAGAATTTCACTTTAAAAAGAACTCGGAATTATTCTTAACAGGAAGGTCTAGTTTATTTTAAGGAATATTAAATTAGGGTGAAAACTAACGAGTGAATATAATTGTGTGGTTTTTCGCCAAAATTCGCATTCCCGTGAGAATATTCGACATCCGCCAAAATTAAAATATCCAGGCATATGAGATATCCGGGCGATATATATTTTGAACATCCACAAAATGTATCTGTTATGACTTATCGAGGCCATAATGTACTAAGAACATTGATTTGTTGTCATTTCTTTAATTGAATATTAATTTCGAATATTTTAATTTTGGCAGATGTCGAATATTCTCACGGGAATTCAAATTGGCGGATGAATTTTGGCGGAAAACTACACAATTATTGAGTGAATTAGCAAAGTATTGAGAAATTATCATTCGAGGCCCAGCCACGATTTATATTAACTGTTTCCTTTTGCGGAGAATTGATTGAATGGTGTGTAACAAACAATTCTCTTATTAGACTCTTTCTGGTCACATTTTATTAATGGATTTTTTGACAGTTAAATAGTTTATTTGATTACTTATAAATTTTGCTCTATCAGGATTAATTGATAATGAATTAAATAAAAAGCAATTGCAAGAACAACTTTAACATCAAAAAAAATTCATCATCATCAAACTCTAATGATTAATTTATCATGATAGGATTTTAGCACTTTTTAAAACTTCAAAATTTTAAACTTACAAAAGCCTGTACCTAACCAGTGTTGTGACCCGAAACTCTGAGTTTAGAGAAACCACCCGAAACTAGTTTAGGTTAGTAGTTTTTGTTTATGTTTAGGTTTAGGTTTAGTTTTCTGCTTAGTGTAAGTTCATTTTCTGAAACGTTTCGGGGAGCCAAAAGAGTTTCTGGTCACAACACTGTACCTAACCCCTGTCTAATGTACAATATCGACCAGTATATATGCATTTCAAACTCAGACACTAAAGACAGCTCAAGCATGTTTATTTTATTGTTAATATCATTGTGTATTACTATTATGCATAGTTAACTTCAAAGTCAAAAATTGAAAAAAATCAAGTTAATACAACTCTATATACCAATATTGACATGCCTATGAGTATTTCAAACTAGGCATTAAATACAATTTAAAGGCATTAGATTTTTTTCATTTTATGAAATGTAATAATAAAAATTGTAATGGTACTAATATTTTTAATTTGTAGGAAAAAAATTTTTTTCTCCATGTTTTTTTTTTGATAACATAAATATAATAATAGTAATACCATGTATACTGTATGCAACAGTAATTCACAATTTTTTGATCAAAAAAAAAGCAAAGTAAATGTTATGATGTTGAAATGACAACTACAGGTCTTCATTTAATAAAACAAAACTCCACAATAGAAGCATTATTTTAATTAAAATGCTTTGGCAAATGCAACAAGTATACTAGTGTTCACCAATTGTGAAGCCTTAGTAAAAAGCCATGTTTTTTTCTTCAGTGAGTAAGCAATGGTTTAGCACTGGCAATTAAAGCTCCGAACGAGCCGAGCCGAGTTTATACTCAGCTCGAGTTCGGGCCAGCTCGCATACAGAAAAGTGTTAGCTCGAAAATTGATACCATATTTATGCATACAGTCAGTAAAATCTCGTTTTAATGAATGGAACAAACATATAATAATAAAGCATCTTTTTTTTATTAATAATTAAATGCAAAATTAATGCATTATATAATAATAATAATAATAATAATAATAATAAGAAAATTGCATTTGAAATTCGAATTTCATAAATTCGTTGTAATAGTAACGCGAATTTAATTATAATTCGTTGAAACAATGTTTGACTGTATACATCGCAGATATTTGTGGAGAATTAAAACGAAATGCAAAATGTTTAAAAATTGTTGAATTGGGTTAGAGTTCCTATCATAATACAAATTCTTCGTTTTATATCCATTTTATTCTCGTTTTATCCGTTTGTTTTATTATTATTCATTTTATTAGTTTTTATTAGTTTATTCGTTTTTACTTGTTTTATTCATTTTGTTCCTTTTATCGTTTTATTCATTTTGTTCGTTTTGTTCGTTTTTGTTCGTTTTGTTCGTTTTGTTCGTTTTTACTCATTTTATTCGTTTTGTTTGTTTTGTCCATTTTGTCCGTTTGTTCGTTTTGTTCGTTTTTACTCGTTTTATTCTTTTGTTCGTTTTTTTCTTTATGTTCGTTTTGTTCGTTTTTATTTGTTTTTATTCGTTTAATTAGTGAACAAAAGAATTTGTTATCAGTAATTCAAATTTTTTTTTCATATTCATTCTTTCATTTTCTCAATATAATGTTATTTGATTAGCTGAATATATATATTTATACATTTTATAGGAATCAAATACAGATAATGATGAACTTAATAACTTGGAAAAAATAAATGCAGTTTTGAAAAAAGATGTTACACATTTCAAGGAAAGAGAAGCAATTCTAAGAAAGGTCATTGTTACAAACACATTCATATATAAACATAAATGCATACATATTTATCTTTAATAATATTTCATATTTGAATCTGAATGAATAGATTCAATTATATCAAGCTAAAATTTCAAGTGCACAATATTCATTTGCGGGGGCTGCATTTGAGGAAACAAAGAGAGAAAAAAGGGCAGTTGAACAACTTCTTCAAGAAAATCAACTTGTTAATGACAGTAAAAGGTTAATATTTATTGATTAATATCTGAATAACAATTATTTGCTATTTTTGCTAATATTTTTTTTTATCAGTGAATATGAAAAAATTATCATTGACAATATCGACCAGTATATATGCATTTCAAACTCAGACACTAAAGACAGCTCAAGCATGTTTATTTTATTGTTAATATCATTGTGTATTACTATTATGCATAGTTAACTTCAAAGTCAAAAATTGAAAAAAATCAAGTTAATACAACTCTATATACCAATATTGACATGCCTATGAGTATTTCAAACTAGGCATTAAATACAATTTAAAGGCATTAGATTTTTTTCATTTTATGAAATGTAATAATAAAAATTGTAATGGTACTAATATTTTTAATTTGTAGGAAAAAAATTTTTTTCTCCATGTTTTTTTTTTGATAACATAAATATAATAATAGTAATACCATGTATACTGTATGCAACAGTAATTCACAATTTTTTGATCAAAAAAAAAGCAAAGTAAATGTTATGATGTTGAAATGACAACTACAGGTCTTCATTTAATAAAACAAAACTCCACAATAGAAGCATTATTTTAATTAAAATGCTTTGGCAAATGCAACAAGTATACTAGTGTTCACCAATTGTGAAGCCTTAGTAAAAAGCCATGTTTTTTTCTTCAGTGAGTAAGCAATGGTTTAGCACTGGCAATTAAAGCTCCGAACGAGCCGAGCCGAGTTTATACTCAGCTCGAGTTCGGGCCAGCTCGCATACAGAAAAGTGTTAGCTCGAAAATTGATACCATATTTATGCATACAGTCAGTAAAATCTCGTTTTAATGAATGGAACAAACATATAATAATAAAGCATCTTTTTTTTATTAATAATTAAATGCAAAATTAATGCATTATATAATAATAATAATAATAATAATAATAATAAGAAAATTGCATTTGAAATTCGAATTTCATAAATTCGTTGTAATAGTAACGCGAATTTAATTATAATTCGTTGAAACAATGTTTGACTGTATACATCGCAGATATTTGTGGAGAATTAAAACGAAATGCAAAATGTTTAAAAATTGTTGAATTGGGTTAGAGTTCCTATCATAATACAAATTCTTCGTTTTATATCCATTTTATTCTCGTTTTATCCGTTTGTTTTATTATTATTCATTTTAATAGTTTTTATTCATTTTTATTTGTTTTATTCGTTTTGTTCCTTTTGTTCGTTTTTATTCGTTTTATTCGTTTTGTTCGTTTTGTTTGTTTTGTTTGTTTTGTTCGTTTTTATTCCTTTTGTTCGTTTTGTTCGTTTTTACTCGTTTTATTCGTTTTGTTTGTTTTGTCCATTTTTCCGTTTGTTCGTTTTGTTCGTTTTTACTCGTTTTATTCGTTTTGTCCGTTTTGTTCGTTTTGTTCGCTTTTACTCGTTTTATTCTTTTGTTCATTTTTTTCCTTATGTTCGTTTTGTTCGTTTTTATTTGTTTTTATTCGTTTAATTCGTTTTGTTCCTTTTGTTCCTTTTGTTCGTTTTTATTCGTTTTGTTCTGTTTATTCGTTTTATTGTGTTTTTTGAATAAGTTGAGCAGACTCGAGTTAAAACTTGAATTTTCAAGTTCGAGCTGGATTCAAGAAAACAGGCTCTTAAATGGGTTAAAGTATTAGGATTAATGTTCGCTACTTAAAAAATTTATGTAACGTCAAACTCGAGCTTGGCTCGAGCTCGACTCGAAAGTCTCGGGCCTATTATTTCTTAGCTCGAGCTCGGCTCGAACTCGAAATTTCGAGCTTCAGCTCGAGCCGGCTCGGCTCGTTCAGAGCTTTAAAACAAGATAATGATGTTCTTTCACTTCCTTGGCCATCCCAGAGTCCAGATTTAAATCCAATAGAAAATTTATGGGATGAGCTTGAAAGGAGAGTTAGAAAACGTGAGAATATTCCTAGAAATAAAAATGATCTTTTTGCTGCCCTGGAAGAAGAATGGTACCAGATTGACATAGAGACATTGGCAAATTTAGTTGATAGTATGCCTAGGAGAATAGATGCTGTAAAAAAATCTAAAGGCTATCCAACTAATTATTAATTATATATACTAAAATTGATAATCCAAAAATTTCACATTTTTAATTTTTTTTTATTTCCCAATAAAATATTTGACCGCTCTTTACAATATATATATTAGTATATATATTTCAAAACATGCTGCACATTTTTTATTATGCTGTTAAGATGTGTTAAAACTTGACAATTGGGTTTAATTATTGAATGAAAAAATGATATAAATATTTTACGTTTAATTTAAAATTTCAATAGTCATATAAAGAATCATTACATAAGTTTATTGTATATATATTCAAAGCATGATGCACATTTTTTATTGTGCTATCTAGACATGTTAAAACTTGGCAATTAGGTTTTGTTATCAATTGAAAATTTTTTACTTTGACTTTTAAAGCTAATAAAATTATCAATTGTAAACAAAACATTATAAAACTCAAGTATATTATGGGAATCATTATGAAAATTGATTTTCGCTTAATACACAAAAGTGATTGTGATAATAAAATTTAGAGTTATTTTTATTTCACTTTGTTCAATTATTTCCGGCGATCTGCAAAATTGCCAATACTTTTGGCAGGTGAGTGTAAAAGAAAAAAAGAAAATCAAGAGCAAAAAAAATAATATTAAAAGACAACCATATGTACGTTATAGTTGATAACAATGAGCTGACAAGCATGTCTCATAATAACCTAAAATAATTAAATAATCTTATTTCACTAATTTCTTTTAACTTTGTAGATCTTTAATAGCAGAGAAAACCAACGAGGAAGGATAATGGAATTCGACTAATACAAAGTTAATCATAGCATACATATTAAAAAATTTTCTTTTCAAAATAATTGCATAGCATATAGTCATGATCTAATTGGAGACGCAAATATTCACATTTAATTACATCGTTTTGAATTAAAGTTAATAGCCAAGTTATGACGAAAAGTCAATCAATGAATTATTAATTATAATAATAAAGTGAATACTAAAATACTAATCTTTGTTTTATGTCAATCGTTAATATTAAAACTCTTTGAGTATTATAACATCACATGAATTTAAATAACATTTCTTTGAATCAATTCTATTGGCTCTTTTAAGGGCTTTCAAGGTGTTCAGAATATGAATAATCTTTTCTTCATCTTCGTTGTCATTTAAATATTCCTTTATAATTATTTCAATATTATCTATTGTCTCAATTATTTCGTTAATCCATTTATTGATCGTCAATAGTTGTCTAAAAAATAGACTGTTGTATTATCATTTAATACAATTGAGGTTTGCTTTTTGTGTCCATTCTATACACAAAAAATTGTCCGGACATCTATAAGGGCCACATTCTCTATTCCAGTTCTTTTTAGAAAAACTCTATGCTGTCCCTGTTATTATGAATATCAAAATCATTTACAGTCTAATCCAAGACATGA
The DNA here is from genome assembly GCA_958430865.1 of Entrophospora sp. SA101. Lineage (NCBI taxonomy): Eukaryota > Fungi > Glomeromycota > Glomeromycetes > Entrophosporales > Entrophosporaceae > Entrophospora > Entrophospora sp. SA101. The sequence continues at coordinate 11,858 of CAUDNR010000283.1, forward strand.
TGTTATAAACTAATTTTACCATAAAGATTCAATATCTGCAATATTATAATTTAAAAGGTCCATGATATAACTTTTGTTATATTATTTTTTTCATCTTGATAATATTTTTTTGTCCATGTTTTTAAAAATTGAGATCAAGATGGGAAAACCACTTTAATGGATAAGTGTGTTGCTCTCAATCTTTTTACAAGTTTTTTTGATGATTCGTACAAATATTCATTACCAACATTGTTAGGGTTTTTGTTTTTTTTTTTTTTTTTATTATTAAGTGACATTTTAAAATCTCGTGTTTCTCTGAAAGTTCTACAAGACTAGTCAATGATTTAAATATAGCCTACATATCACAAGATTTTAACTGGTTGACAACTTCTAATTGATTAGAAAGTTCGCCAATGATATGATTGCCTTTTTGCTTCATCATCAATTTCTTCATAAACATCAACTTCAAGAATATTGATGAATCCTTCTGGTTTTTGCAATGCATATTCTGCATATTTAAGAAAATTTTTGTTTTTATGAAACTCCTATAATGAACAATTCACACCGTATTGTCTCGTGGTCTTTAATCAGAGATCAAAAGTGAAATGTTAGTATGCATAGAATTATTGTTATACATGTCATAACAGTTTGGCTGCATGTATAATTGTAATTGTTTAGTGTTAGTTTTTAAATTTTATTTTGTTCATTGAAAAAAAGGATTCAATCTTTACGAGGGTTAGTCCCACTTAAAGAATCGTTGGAAAATCCAGTGCGCGAAGATGTGTGTGCTAATCAAAGATGGAAATTATCAATTCCCATATTAATATTTGATTACCAAAACAGTATAGTGTATATTAGCGCAGTCAGTCAATCAAATACCTAGTGTATTAGTATTGTCCAATTGCTAACACTGGACTCGAGGGGTAATCTCTTAAACATTATTATTATGTGGTTAGTGCTCGTTTTCAGATTATTATGCAGTTCTCAGCTTTAAGTTCATCGTTGTTTAAATGTATCAAAAAAACCTTATACATTAGATTTATTTTTATATATTTATAGAAAAAGACATGATTATGTCAACTATCTTATATGAAACATGAAACACAGGTGAGGGAACGTTTGAAAAATGTTTTAAAGGAATTTTCTTCAGAGGTCGATTATATTGATTAGTTAATTGATTAAATTATTTAATGATATGAATTTAGTAAATTCGATACTTCAGTATTACAAAATATCAGAGATTTCATTATCAAAAGACGAGTTGATTTAAAACAACCTGTTTGTTAATGAAACAGATATTATTATTATATCGTCTTTATATGTTTAATATTAATAATTAATAATGATTGATTTATATTGATTTAAAAACTTTCTATTAGATAGATTGGAAAAATCCAATCTTAAAAAAATATTGATCAGAATGCGCGGTTAAATTAAATAATTAAACATATATTTTTATAAATAAATAAATAAATAAATAAATAAATAAATAAACAATTTATAAAGCAAAGAATTCTTCTTTGCATTTATAATATTCATTAAATCTTAACATGGAATATTCCATATAATCAAAATTTATATCAGAGTAATGAGCTTGAATCTAAATAATAATAGAAGAAAAGTGAAGTTAATAATTAGTGATTTTTATAAATTAAAATAAAATTTATTAAATAATTACCAACGCCCATAACCCCCAGTAGAAATGTGACGCCAATGCAAATTTATTAACTTCTTTATAAAGATTTTCAATCATTTCATCTGTAATTTCTTTATCTGTAAAAATTTTTATTTTTTTTATATATAAAATCTCCCAAAAAAACAATTTTTTTTATATCAAATTTCTAAATATTTACCAGGGTAAGAATCAGTTAAATAAGTTTTTAACCATTGACATTGAAATTCTTTTGATGGATACATACTATAATTGCATTCGAAACCTACAATAATATTATTGATAATGATGATGATGAGTTATAATTATTAAAAAACTTTCAAATAATCAATTCTCCAACTAATCGATCATTATAATATATATTATTACCAGCAAATTCATTAAAATGATTCCCTATATCAAATCCACGATATGAGTAGTTTCCATACTCATAATCAATAAATGATACTTCTTTAAGTGCCTCGTCATAAATTATATTTGCACTTAACAAATCATTGTGACAAAAAACTATAGGAGAGTTAAGTTTAATCAATTCCTTCTCCAAATCCAATAGCTAAATGTTGTAAATTAATTAATACTTTTCTTTGATAAAATATAAAATATTATTTATTATATTTACTTCTAATTTGATTTTCTTAATATTGAAATTTTCATGAAATTTTTTATTAATATCTGAATTGGAATAAGAAATTGGAACTACAAATATATTAAATATAAAAATAAATTATATGTTAAAAAAATTTCATGAATTTATTCAATCAATTGTATGCAATACTAAAGATCTCAAAAAATATCTTTACCTTCCCCTAACCATTTATATAAAGTAGGAAATAAATTTGCGGTTTTATCTCCTACCATATCAACACTATGCCATTGGGCTAATTTTTTGGCAACCAAAGTGGACTTATATGGATCACTCATATCCTCCACAGTAAATACTTTACCTGGAATGTACCCATAAACAAATCCATTACTAAATCTTCCATAAAGCGGAGGCGATAACTCAAGCATAGATAACCTTACTAGGTTCTATCAATATATAATAACAAATTAATAATCGGTCAATGATTTTTAATTGATAATTGATATCAAAAATATTTAAAAAAAAATCTCTCTATTAAGTCATACCAAAATCTCTTGATTTCTGTCTATCAATACTTCTGATTTGTTACCATATGCTCGAATCAATAGTGAAATATTTAAAGATTTGTTGTAACATTTAACAACTGAAAATTTTTTTAAAATTTTTTTAAATCTCTAAAATTAAAAAATTAATTATTAAAAAATAATCTACTAACGTTTATTGGTTATTCCATCTTTACATTGAACATATTCCAAAGTTTTTTGGTCCCAAGTTGGAAACAATTTCAATGTAACGTAATTTGAATCCTCGATTAAATTCGAGGAAGACACTTTATAGTCAATGTAAACAAAGTTTTCTTTTACATATTTTTCAAGTCGTTCCTTTGATTTAATATCAATATTGCTGCTACCATTGTTGTTATTATGGTGATTATTCATCTAATTTTGTAAATTTTATAATTAAAAAAAAAATTGAAAATCTTGTTTGCTTTTATATAAAAAAGTTTTTTAGATTTATGAATTTGACGTGTGTTACGATACACATTAGTATTATAGTAATTTTTTTACTATATATAGTACTGGCTAGCTTAACACACGATGACACGAGACCCATGACTCAATTTAATTTTACTATTTACTGACTAGGTAATAACACATTACCTGCAGATCATATTTCCAAATACCCAAGATTTAGAAAAGTGCGGAATTAACTTTGACATTTGATTTTCGGAAACCAGTTTATATGAAAAAAATAAGCACTTAGAATTAATTACTGAACTAAAAGAAAAAAATTTAATTTATTCGCAAGAGTGATGGTACGAAATTAATTAGCTTAAACAATTTTAATAATAGCGAAATTATTTTTTTTTAAAAATAAAGTAGATTGATTTAAATACTCATTATATGTTTGTTGGTATTATAAAAATCAAATCACTTTTGACCAAGTTTTAAAAATAACGAGCTGTATAAACAACAAGTTGTATTAACAACGGGTTAATTAATCAATATTTCAGAGCCTATTATCGTTAATTTAACTCAATCGTAAAATCAATTTCACACATAATAATAATAAATTCTTTGTTTCGCTTATAAAAACACTTTGTATTCGAAAATTAAGCAACATTATTAGGGTTTAATTGTCCATTTAGTTATCAGAGTGGTATAGAACTCTGAGGTTTTGTTTGTTTGCTTTGGTATAAAGAAGCAAAGGTTTTTATGTTGGTTAACCCGTTTAACGTCAACAATGAGTCGCAAATAAAAGTTTTGATGTTTGGTTAACCCGTTTAGTGTTAACAACGGGTTGTATTACTTTTGTTTGGGTTTTCGGTTTCCGTGAAACGTGAAACGTTTTTCTTGTTTATTTTATTTTATTTTGGAAAGAGATTTAATTGTTTAAAAGTGTAAACATAGGCGTTAAGATTGACTGAATATCAATTGCTGACCTTCATTAACCAAGGTTGTTATCCCGCGTTATTGTATTTTATTGTAAATTGGGCAGTTAAAATAATTGATAAGATGCCTTGTAAATAGATCAAAGTATCAATATTTTAAACGGTAAATATATAAGGAACTTTAGAGAAGCCGAAACGCTTCCTAAAAGGGCCATACGGATTTATTATAACCAAAATTGTACCAAATCGTACGTTTATAGCTTTCTGGGCATAAAAAAGAGGCGTTAAATAGAATATATCCGTAGAACACATTAATTGACAGGCAGTAAATCCAAAATTTTGCAGTTAATCGACGAGAGTAGCCAAATGTTAATCCAAATTCAATCATATAACGTACAAATAATTGGTATTAACTAAAAGCTACCTCGCAATATAATTATTTACAACTATTTGCGGCAGTCGTAATTCGAATATACAAAAATCAAACGAATAATTCGAATAAAATAAAAATGGATAATTCGAATAAATGAATAAACGAATAAAATAAACTAATAAAACTAATAATTGGGTTGTATTACGAATAGGAAACTCTAGCTCATAATAAAGATTTTTTAAACGAGTTGCATTTCGTTTTAATTCTTGCAAATATCTGAGCAAACACTGTGAAATTTTATACAGTCGTTTCAACGAATTATAATTAAATTCGTGTTACTGTGAATTTTTAAAAACATAAAATTCATCGAACCGTGATTAGTAATTTTAGTATAATGCAATTCCTTTTGCATATATTCCAGAACCTAAAAAGCGTTGTTCTCATTTGAAATTTTCGGAATTTTTTAGTCTGTCATAAAATTATTTATGATGATTCAAATGTTCAAAGGTTATACAAATTATTATAGTTTATTACTGCACTGCGATTAGAATTATCCGAGGGCTTATCAAATGATTCAAATGGTTCGAATAAACGAAGGAAACGAATGGTTCGAATGATTTGACAAACGAACGGTCCGGGTGATTCGAATAATCGAATTAAAAAAACGAATAATTCGAATAAACAAACAAAACAACAAAATGAGAATAATTCGAATAAGAACTGATATTACGAATAGGAGGAACACTAGCTCAATTCAATAATAATAAAGATTTTTTTTGAACAGGTTATGTTTCATTTAATTCTCTACAAATATCTGAGCAAACATTGTAAAATTTTATACAGTCGTTTCAACGAATTATAATTAAATTTGCGTACTATAAATTTTTAACAACATAAATCCATTGAAACGTAACGAATTTTAAATATATGTATATATTCCAGAACCTAAAATCATTTTTTATTTAGAAATAGATATTGGAATTTTTTAGTCTGCCATAAAATTATTTGATGATGATTTAATGTTCTAAATTCAAGCTTCAATTATTTTCAGTGGTTTGCAAAATCGTTGACTATAAAAAAATAATATTAAATCTCAAGTCGGCTCGAGGTCTCGGATCGGCTCGGCTCATTCGGAGCTTTACATGTGGCGAAATGCTATGAAGGTGGAAAGGCTTTCAATATCTAGATATCAAATCTATTTTGAAATTTATTTTAAAAAATTAGATGGTTTGCAAAAGTATCAACAATTTCTTTTAAAGCATCTAATCTTGGTGTTGTCAAAATCCAAGAGATTGCTAATTGTTCTTTTTCTGAATTCAATTTATAAGAAAGCAGATACCTTTGAAGAAATTTAAACTTTATCTATTTTAGTCTCAATACCACACTCTCTGGATTACATGCCCTATGAAAAATAAAATACGGAATTAACGTATGTTAAATACGTTTTTAAAAATATATATACGGAATTAACGTATTTCTTATACGGTTTTGAAAAATTACCCCTTTTCAAATTTAGTATGAAATACAGAATTGATACGGAATCAGTACGGAATTTGTGACATATTAATACTAATACTGGACAAGTTCTAGTATGTTTTGATTCCGCGTATAAGGTACGTAATGTGTAAAAATACTGAAAAGAATACATTTATTTTATTCATTATTATTATAAAACATGTAATATTTCATCAATAATATTAATATTGGCAGATCTCAATTGTTGTACAAAAGTACTTGAGAATTTTTTTTTTTTAAAAAACTTATACATATAAACATTAATAACAATTTTTTCTTTTAAATATATTAATTAATATGTGGTACAGTTAGATAATTCTATTAGAGAACTTTTTAGAAAGTGAAGAACAACTATATTAACTTTCTTCGAAATAGACAAAGAAATACATGGTGGTGGTAATAAATATAATTGCACGGTGAACGCCACTATAACTCAAATTCACAAAAAATTGATTTTTTTTTTCTATTATAAAATTGATGTCAAAAAAATTTGAAGTAACGTGACACGATTAAAGATATCGATCAAGAATAAAAATATTATTAGCTTAACTCATCTATTTCATCTATCACATTATCTGGAAATCCTTCCATGTGACTTATCTTTTTTTTACAATATATTCAGCCTGTAGTACTGTTAATCCTTTTCTGTAACAATCCATAAATCTTGAGGCTCTCTCACCACATACTTTCTAATTTTTGTTTCAATGATATAGGATCAAAAGCATTGGGGACATTCTCTTGAAGACCTTTCCATGTGTAATTACAATGTTGTCTAACATATCATTTAGCAGTCCCCAAATACATTTAAGTGTAGTTAAACTTTGGATAGAAGATGACTTTGTGTCCTCTTCAATTAATTCTTGAAGTAAGGGTTTTGGTTTTTAAATCATCTTGGGTTGCTAAGATATGTCTAGCACAACAAGTCAAAGGACCTTCAAGAGAAACTTTAAACAAAAAAATTGAATGGGATTATTTTATATTCATAAATTCAATGCAATTATTATTATCAAGATTTATTGACAAAAAAAAAAAACGCGTGAAATTTTTTTTTTTTCAATTTTATGGGATGAATTATATCGCGTGATTTACCAGAATTAAAAATCTATTTTATGAGTGACTTAAGGTAGGCCAAAACTACATGTTTCAAATTTTATATGACATAAAAACTACATGATTTTAATGAGCTTATAGATTGTAGAACTAGTCAAAAGCTATCAAATATCGTCTCAATAATTTTTTGATAAGCACACAATATTTTCTTTTTAGGTTTTAAAGTTGGTCAATTTTTATTTGATGGGTTATTGTGGCGTGCACTATACAACATAATATTACTAATGGAAAGATTCGCCTTCGATTGAAAGATCCACTTGTATGCTAGGTAGATTCGATGGCTTATCACATTACGCACTGCATTAAGATTATTTTTCATATTTAATATTAACCATTAATTATTTTGATCTTACTCTTTTATTACTATAATCCGAATGATAACTTGGAGTTGGTGAATAAATATGTGATAAAGATCGTATTTTTATATTTAATTGTTTATTAAATCATTATTTCATGATATTATTAATTGCATACTGATGTTGTTGTTATTATTATTCTTAAGATGATTTAATTTAGTCAAAAATTGATACTTGGAGTTATAGCTAGATTATATTTTATTGTTTTTTTACTACATACTATCTTGTTATATTTTTAGATATCCAAACATCAAGCTCAATTAAAGAGTTGGCAGATAAATATGAGGCGAAGACTACAATCTTATATTTGATTATTAATTGTTTACACATTCATACTATAATGTCGAAATTATGTCATATCACATGAGAATCAGTGATCCAACATGGCTTAGAATAGTCTCATAAAAGTGATTCAAATAATGGTATTTTAATATTCATAATAAAAATATTTCACTAATCAATGATCTGAATTTTATGAATTAGACTAGACATCTCATCAAGAGAATTCGAATTGTAATTCAAAACAGCCAGATATTGACCAAGTTATGGTAATTGACCATTTTGACTTTTAATTCGACTTTTGGCCTCTTAAGTTAAAATATTTCAACTTTTGGGCTTTGATTTTGATTTCATGTATAGTTCATACTGTTTTTTGTATTTTTTATTTGTATTTTTCAAAAAAAAAAATTAAATAAACAAATTTTTATTTTTAAATCTACTATATATAATTTTCTGTTGATTTCAGTAACTAAAATACGTTTTGCCATTAATTAAAACAAGTCTTACCATTAACTAAAATACGTTTATTCAGTATTATTTTCGTATTATTTCCGTGTTGATTCCGTATTGGTATTGATTCCGTACTCTTGATACGGAAGTTTGCATATTCCCGTACTTTCCATACTAATACTAATACTAATATGAACCGTACATTTTCCGTTAATAATTTTGTTTCATTTGGTCCTATAATAATAACTTGAGTTTTTAAGATATTTTTATTGAAACCAAATGAAAAAGAAATAAAAGAAAAACAAAGGAGAGAAGATGAATAGAATAATCGAAACTATCGAAAAAGAAAGGCATTTAAAAAATACCACAGAGATGTAATAAAGAATTGGAAGAAAGAGGAGAAAATGATTCCAAAGTTAAAGATTTTTTTTGGAGTTAACTTGCTGTATGGGAAAGAATATAACCAAGAATTAGAAGTCCAAATTAATTTAATTGATTTTAATCAGCACAATCATAAAAATCCTGAATTTATTGAAAGAAAGATCAAAGAAATTTACAATGATCCCAGATATGGTTGCTTGCAAAAGCTCATACAGAAATCAATTGGTAGAGTTACACACTAATTATTTATTAGAGTTTCGGTAGAGTTTCGCATTTGGAAGTTTTGGCAATTTGCAGAATTTCAGCAAGACACACGCTAATTGTTTATTAGAGTTTCGGCAGTGTTTCAGCAATCATTAAGAGGTTTCGGCAAGCAACCTTAATCCCAGGAAAAGAACTGGTTGAAAAAGGAGAATTTTCAGTAATTTGTTTAAAATATTGAAAAAAATCAAGCCTTGGAAGAAGCTTTTTTACCAGTTTTTGATTCACAACAAAATACTGAATTATTCAGCAAAGGAGTGGATTTATTCTCATTGCTACTACTTCTACCTATGAAACTGAAAAGTTGTCAGACCCTTTACTTTCTTGCCTAGATTTGGTTAATGCAGATACTTCTCAACCGAAAAAAATATTCTTGGATAAGTATTTTTACTGATTTTTAATGGCTTCACTTCTAATTAATTTGGCTTTGCTACTGGTTCCAAAAAGATGCAAGCATATAATTAGATGAAGATGTAATTGTTGAGTAATATTACTGATGTTAAAAATTCTGATTCCCTGAAATTCTTGGTAATACAATTTGTTCGTTTTGTTGCAGCACGCCCCTTATGTTTGTGAAAATACTTATATCTAACGTCCAGTATTATATTTGCTAGAAATCACTCCATATTGGAGCATAACATGCATGATCTATATAGATATAAAAAAAAAATTTGTATCTTCTCTTTCAAAAAAAAAAATAAAAAATAAAAAAATAAATAAAAAAAAAAATAAAAAAAAAATAAATATAAACTAAGAATTGTAATAAATATGATGATGAACGTGGTGACACAGGTTTTTTAATTTTATTAGTAAAATCATCTAAAAATGTTGAAGAAGCATATAGGTTCAATAAACAAGAGCAAAAACCTTTTTATGGTTTTATTATTTGCGGCTTAAGGAATAAGCTGGCAGAGAGTTTTTTAAATTTAATCAGTAAAAAAAGGATTTATAAGGATTAAAATTTTTCCTTTTAAAGAAACCGTTATTTATAGTAAAGGAACACTAACATTGAAAAAAAATAAACTTGGATGCAGTGTAACTAACAGTTTTTTTATCAATTTTACTGGAGAAACTCAGACCCCAAAGTTTTTTTTTTGTGAAAAAAATTTTAAATATCGATCATTGACTACTTAGGAAACAACTTTGAATTTTGAACCGTTTCAAAAATCTCGTGCTACAAACTTTTAAAGTCAGGTGATCATTTTATTTGAAATCTTAATAAAATATAGGGAATAAATTCCAATGAGAAAATTATTGAGGAAATTAATTAGCTTATCTCTACCTTCACTAGATTCATAAAGAATTTCGTACCCATATATAAAAGTGGCGCCACGTTACTAATTAATTACATTGATTGATTCTTTTGATGCAATCGAGGACCTGAGCTAAACTTTTAATATTTGGTAGATAAAACGTACACTTTGTTAAAATTTATTTAATAATCATATTAATATTAATATTAATATTATCGAATTTTGTATAGTGCGGTCACACTAACCCGTCAAATAAAAGTTGATCAATTTTAAAGCTAGATAGGGAAAATTGAATACTTATCTGAAAAAATAGAGATGATATTTGACTAGTTCTACAATTCATTGTCAATAATTTTAAAAAAATTATGCTTTTAAAAATCACATGTTTTTTTTATATGTTACATATAAATTTCGACGATGGCTATTCTATTTTTTTCCAGATAAGCATTCAATATTTCCCTATTTAGCTTTAAGGTTATTTGATGGGTTATAGTGACCCGCACCGTACACTATAAGTTTAGGGAATCTTCACTATGCTGGTTTCACTAAAAAGGGGAGGCGGGTTTTTAGTGTATCAATTATGCATGCAATAAAAAATATTATTATTATGATTTTTTTTATGATATTCACTTTTGCCAACAGTTATTTGGTACTGATTGTGTGATAATTGTCAATTATGCATAATGCATAAAATCATCGTCCCTTCCCCGAGGTAAGTGTAAAGAATTTTCTGGTTGGCGAAACACGAAATGTCTTGGGACTTGAAATAAATAAAAGTTGTAGAGAATTAATTATCTATCTAATCCATATTTTAAACCTTCTTAATAACATGTATTTAAAGCTTCAACATCCTACATTAAATGATAAAAAATATGTTGTCAGATTGAATAAGCACAGTTTCTTAAAAAATGATTGATTGTATTATTTTAAAGTTTTTATTGACATGAAATTTCAAATGCAAAAAAATAATTCTAGACGTTCTAACACGCATTTGAGCCAACCGTCGAAAGATGGATTTGATTCCTCATGAAGCTCTGTCACGGCAAAAAACTTGCAATAACATAAAGTGAACACTATCAAAAAAAAATTAGTAATGAATGAAACAAAAAATAAATATAGATAAGAAAGAACTCCGATTTTGAAAGAAAATTTAATTGACGATCCGTAAGAAATGTCGATCAATTTATTATGATAAATAAACTTTATTTTTTGTGAGTGAAATTATATTATATATGTAGAGGTATTTATAATATCCTCTAATAGATCATTGCCAAAAACAATCTTGAAAGGATAGGAAAAAAAATTTACACTTCTTAAATTTTTTAATTTGTGGAAGGGAAGGTCACAATAAATGATCCATTTGATGTTGAATTATTATCTGAATGGATTTCTGGTGATGAAGAAGATTACTGATATCCACAAATAAAATTTGTCATTTTTTCATTTTTTATCGATGTTGTTATTTTGATTACCATTTAATCATAATAACTTTTGTAGTCAGCAGTTGGAAGTATATGCCAAGTGTTCTTAAGTCTTTTAGTCACACACCTTGATTCTCTTTATTTAATATAAAATATTCTGAGTGGTCCCATCTAATTTTTCCAGCAATTAATGTTAATAAAAAGTCAGACATCATTAAGAAAAAAAAGTCTTTTTCAAAACTATTACCATGTTTTTTATAGAACTACCATTCATCAAAAATTGATTGCCCATTGTTTATCTGCAATGTAAAAATCTACCATGCCATTTTTTTGTAAACAACCTTCCAACTGATGGTGACAACTAAAAATCCGGTGAAGGTAATCATATTCCACCCTATAAAATTCCATACACAATGGAAATAAGTCACCATTTGTATATTATGAATTAATATATTTGGATCCATTTTGGTCAAGCTTTTTGCAACAAATGCCTGAAATTTCTGTTGCTTCTTTAATTAATTTTTGAGTTTACCACTCTATAACTAGTTAGTTTAATTTAATAAAAATTATCAGGAAAAAAAAGTAACTATAATCAGAATTAGCATAATAATTTCACATCTTGGTCTAGCCTCTACTAAGTTATTCATTTGAGTGGCTCTACTAAATTACTCTTAATGGAATGGTCTTTTGACAATCAAATTCAGATTAAATGAATTCATAATCATCATCCTAAATACAAGTAATGATTGGAATTGTTTACCTTCATTTCTTGTTTTGCATTTTGATGCCATATGAAAACACTATGCTGTGATACCAAAATCACCATCAGATTTTTTAGGGTGAATTAATATTACCTTTACTACATGAAGCCTTGCTCTCAGTGATTCACAATACCTTGGATTCAATAAAATTTCATATGTTGTATGTCAGACTACCAGTTCAATTGATGGTGTTTTATAAAAAAAAAAAAATACATACATATTATTGAAACAATTTCTGTGTTTTTACAATGCAGGACACCTAGTCCCTACAACTTTTATTGGTCTTGCATGACCAAAAAAACAAGATGTAATTTTGAAGCTGAGACCTTTCTCTACAAAGTTACATCTTCATTTTGTTGATATGTCATTGTTGGTGTGGAGGAATAAAGTACATGCTTAACAAATTTACTATGTTGCCCCCCAAAGTGATGTGTTACACGCAAATTTTTTATATTAAAATGAAAATTTTGAAATTTGTATGGTTGATCTTTATCACGTGATAGCAGTCAAGAAAAAATCTAACCATATTAATATTATTATCTTAATTATCTATAAATATTATCTGGGTAAAAAATTCCGCACTTGAAAATCTTCACAAAAACATGAATAAAATTTTTTTCTCAAAAACGTCAATGTGGCGCAGAAAGTTGTAGGTGTCTTGCGCTATACAACTTTATCAACAAAAATAATTACTAAAATGTTCCCATCTTAGTCAGAATCATTTACAAAGGCCAAACACAAGATTGTTATATTATTTCTTATCAGTTCTAATTGATTTATAAATTATTAATGCAATATTTATATTGACGATCTATATTAAATTTGCGGTGGAATTGAACCAGACGGTGCCTTTTGACACTTTTATCATAAAGAAATTTATTGATTATTCGTGAATCAATCATTTATTATTAGAAAAAAAAAATCACTATGCAAAGCGAGTAGTATAATTTCTAATTTAAATATATTCTAATGAAGAGTTGTATATTATAGTGATGGCATTAACTCACAATTGCTTTTTTCACGGCGCATACGATCAACCTTTCATTTAAAAAAGATGACAATTGTACAAAATTTTGCATAAACATAAAAAAATATTTTTTAAAATTTTTATATAATGATAAATTTTACATGCATGTACCAATTTGTAGCATGTGAAAATTTTCTTAATATTAGAATTTTTTTCAATTATTAGAGTTTTTCCAAAATATTGTACAGTATACATAAATTTTTTAATTTTTTAATTGAGAAATTTACATGCATGAATATTCATTAAGGGGGTTACACATCAAAAAAGTCCAAATCACTTGATTTTGAATATTCATGATCACTCACTAGCCAGGAAGGAACATAAAAAAATTTTAAATATACTACATTTTTGAAAACTACAATTATCAAAAGTGGGTGAGAGTCAGTGTTCGAAATTCGACTGCGCCTTTACATAAACTAATCTAATTTTAGAAATTATCTGCGGTTAATTTCCATATTTGGTTAGTGCGCGCCGATTCCGCCGATTGAATTTCGAACAGTGGTCATGAATAGAAATATTGTTTTTAATTAACTAGAACTTGCAATTTCAGCTGCTTGTTTTTTGTGATGTTGATTAAACCTAGATATCCATGATTTAATTTGTTGGTGAGAAGGAATATCATCAGTTTCTAATTCATTGTTTTCAACACACACTTGAAGATTTTTAACATATCTTCAGGTGAAAATTTATTACTTTTTTCTATATTATCAGCCAAGAACATTTCTTTCAACTTTTCAACTACTTTTAAATCAAGTTTTTTACCACCTCTTTTTCTGAATTTTTGTTTACTTCTTAAAGCAAATCCAGGTATTAATTTTTCATTTAACAAGTTTTTTAAATCAGTATTATCAATTGTCAACAGAGAATAATTTATTTTATTATTATTGCTAAATTGGTCCAATCTCCATTTTATGTCCAACTTATCCCCAGATGAATCCAAATTGTTTTCTTTAAGTCTGAATTCAAATCCATTTGAATCAAATTATATATTTGAATCAGTTCAAATCAAATCAAAACAAATCAAAACAAAGTACAATTCAGATTCAATTCAAATTTGAATTGAATGAAACAAATCAAAAATTAAGTGATTCGAATCAATTCGAATTGGTTCAAATTTCATTGATTCATTCGGAGCCTTAGATATGTTTTTGTGCTAAGAGAATTATGTAATTTTGACTTGATTAAGTTTTGTAGTAGTTATATCAGTGGATTCATCTATTATAACTCCTACTCCTGACAATTCATTCCATATTTTTTCTGAGATAACTTCTGATAAAGCAGCTAACATGTCATTACCAGCAATTTCATTACTATATGAGAATGATTTATCAGAAATATCTGGTGTATGCAATTCTTTGCAAGTTGAACTAAAGATGGTAATTTTTCATAGGAATATGATTTTGTGCAATATAATAAACAATCTTCATTATGCTTATAATATGTATATCACTTTCATTAATAAATTTGTCATTTAATTTTTCTACTAATCTTTCTGTTGGAAGTTTGGAAAGTTCTAACTTTTCTGCTTGTGATCTTGTGAATCCTTGTGACATTTTATTGCTGATTTTCTATTTATATTTTTTGAACCTAAATGAATGTCAAAATTTTAATAATACTATATATATTAAATATTAGAAATAATTCTATTACAAACCTTCTTGGGCAAATTGATCTTTTCTTTTATGTTGAATGTAAATTGTACAAATCATTTGTTTATGTATATGGTCATAATGAAGCCATTTATATTCAGATAACCATTTTGTTTGAAACTATTGATTGTTATTTTTTATTCAATTGATTTAATTGATTTTCATTTTCATTTTCATATTCAATTCAGCAAGTTCAGCATCAAAAGTACTATTATTAGAATTTTCTTCTGGATGTAATAAACTGAAATATCAAAATAATTAATTTTTTACTTTGACAAAGAAAGAAGGCATTGGAAGAATTGATATTTATAGAACATACCTTGAGCTACTTCTAAATCCATACTCAAATAAACTAATTTTTTATAATCATTAAAAAAAATATACTTATAAATTTTCCGATTGGCATTTTGCGCCCTGTAGCTAACTAATATACATATATATAATAGAGGTTCGTAGTTTTTTATGAAAACAATTTCCTTATTTGTATTTAGGTCAAAATTGACAAGGTTTTTTGTAATAAACTGATCACAGACATGACTTTTCATATATTCTTAATTTAACGTTAACTTGAGTGACGACGAGTGGCGATAACCACCAACACCATTCTTATGATAAACACTTACCCGGTAATATCTTCTTGCACTTCTTTTTGTCTTTTTGAATTATTTCTTGAAGACATTTTTTGTTTTTTTTAGAAGAATTATTGCTTGATCGACAAACGCGTACACATTAATTATTTATGTTGACGCGAATTGTTTTTTTTTTTTTTGAAAAAACAATTTATTTTTCAATGATAAATACGAATGATGTTGTTTGGCATGGTTTGGATCTGAAGACGTGTTAATGACAGAGGTACACTTTTTTTTGTATTGATGTCTTTTAGTTTATAAATATTTTAATTGAAATCAAAACGCGGAGCAGATCTTGTTGGGTAATTATAAGATCCTTATCAAGATGACAACCAAATGAACGATTGGTATTTTGCTTTGCGTAATCGTTAATAATAATATTATTAATATTTATTACAAGATGTCAAAGTTGAAAAAGAGACATTTCGAGTATGCAATGTTTGATTATCGGAAATTTGCGGATGTTGAAGCACGCACGCTGTCTTGAACACTTTACAGTCATTCTCACACGTTCCTCGTGTGCACAAGGATAATCTGACCTGATGGACCTATGATACAATGATTCAGAATTCCGGGGGGAAATACGTGGCCCTGGAGTTTGCCGAGACTGCATCAATCGTCAAAGGCGCTTTTAACTAATCTTCCCTCGCCAGAGAAGGCTGCTGACACGCTAGCCGAAAAGTTGCCTACAACGATCCTATCTCTAGGGTAAAGATGGCTCTGCAACCAAGTCGCAACTCTGGAGGAATATTAAGAGAATCTGCAACTCGTTTCAAGCATAGGGAGGTTACAATTCAGAGCAGGGTTGGTGGCCCTGAAATTGCATTTGGGTTCTGATGTTAGGAGGAAGGCTGTAAAATAAAATGGTTTGATATATTATAAATTAATCATTTCCCATAAACTTCCTGTTTCTCTTTAATTTTTATTTTGACCAACTGAATTGGTTATTTAAATAAATGGGGTAGGGTTGTTGATGAGAAGGTGTGCCACCAACAAGACAGCAACCAGGACTCAAAACTCTGAATCCAAAACAACAACCCAGGTTGTATTGGAGAATTTTGAATCAGTTGGATATAACACAAAGCAAACACACCCAAATGCTGATCTCATCAGCAATCAATCATATGGTAACAGCCAAGCCTGGTCCGAGAGGAAGATGAGGGAAAGTTTTGTCCAAAACCTTCCAACATGTGGGGTGCTTCAACTGTGGAGAAAATTCATGGTGCTGAAGCGTGTGAAAGCACCTGACTGCGTGTTTGCGACAGGAAAGTTTTAATTAAATCTGATACCTGTGATCAACATCAGTTTTATTATTCATAAGGAACTATACAATGAGAAGGAGAATTATTTTTTGATCCTCAGGTAGACATACATTGTTAAGAGTTTCATTCATGCATGGCCTTGGTATTGTTACTATTTGGGTGATGAAATTGTTTGTTATGTCAATTATAACATCATGACCATCATGAATATTTGATGGATGGAGGCAGTCACATACAAGGAGATGTTATGAGCAAGACACAAAAAAATTAAAAGTCAATAATCTGCATAATGAATTTTTATCTGATTTATGTGTTAATGATGATGTTGGGATTGAGCTGGTTTTATTCACAAAAACCCCATTTCAAAAAATTGGATATTGTCAAGATAGATCTCAAGGTGTCAATCAAGGGTAAATATAAATTATGTAAATATAATTTAGTCAATTTTTTATTTATTTAAATTTATTAGTGTAAAAGGAAATAGAAAATGCAATTATTTTTATTAGGTAAGAAATTTTTTATTATGTTTTTGACAAGATGATTTTTATTTAAGAATTTATTTACATGTTGATTAATGTATGGTTGGCTCGGCCTAAAGACCTTCTATTGCTGCGCCATGCGGCCAAATTTCGTTCAAAAATGTAATAAAATTTTTTAAAAAATAGGACTTCACGTGATTTTGGTTTTCTTACTGCCAAATTTAGATACGATAGTAATATTTTCCTAAATTTAGAAATGATCATTCCTCGCGAGCATAGTAAAGTACATGTTTTAAAAAAGAATAGAACTCTACAACAAATAATTTTTGAGAAAATCTCTATTACATTAAAACTAAAGACATATTCTATCAACTGATAGAGCTATTTTTAAAAAGGTAGGACAGAAAGTGACTTCAATACTTTTAAAATTTGCCCAGAATTTTAGACCGAGCCAACTATACCAATAATATATTTTTTTTCAATAATTTTGTTATTATATGATTTTTGGATTATTGTATATTTAAAAATGTAAAATTCTGTTTATTTTATTTAAAATAGTGATTTATTTATTTAATTAATAATAATTAATAATTAATATAAAAACTTTTTTCATACTTTTTACTCTAATTAATTGTATGTCATATATCTAATTAAAAAGAAAAAATTAATAATTAATAAATTAACTTTAAAAAAGAAATCAAAATTATTTAAAAAAGGTTACCTTGGGGTAGAAGAGAATTTTGCATAAGACTATAATGTAAAAATATAATATTAGCAAAATGGTAATTTTTGGCAAATAAAAATATGTAACAAAAAAATTTCATTCATGCGCACCTTAATAACTTTATTAACAGATTCCAAGAAATCCTTTTCTGATGCAACCTATATACAAATATATTTATGTATATATGTATTATTATTTAATAATAATAATGACCAATAAAAAGTAAAAACATTATAATAAACCTAACCTTTCTTCTGGAACGAATAGCAAACATTCCTGCTTCTGTACATACACTTCTTAATTCAGCACCTATTTTAAGATATATATGTAAGATAAATAATGTGAATGTATATTAAATTTTTGTTTATCAATCAATCAGTATACTTACCGGTGCTATTTGGACAAAGTCTAGCTATAAGTTCATAACGAATATCACGTTCTACAGACATGCTGTATTAACATCAACAAAAATATCATTATATATAAATATGTAATTTGCATAGAATGAATAATCAAAAAATTCAAAAATAGTTTTTTAAAAAAATACCTTTTTGCATGAATCTTTAAAATATGTGTACGACCCTATAAGATAACAAGTAAATAATTTTTAAGAATAAAATATTTACGAAAATCTAATAATAAAGTAAAACAATGAATAAATTTAATAGATGCCTCCAAATCTGGTAAAGAAAATTCAACTTTACGGTCTAGACGACCTGGACGTAAAAGTGCAGGATCTAGTGTATCAGGTCTATTATTTGCAAAAGAATTAATAGGTAAAATCAAATAATGATCATAATATTTATTATTAACATTTTCAATAATTATTTATTTGCTTACCTATTTGTAGCCATCAAAATTTTTATATTTCCACGTGGATCAAAACCATCCAATTGGTTTATTAATTCCAACATGGTTCTTTGTACTTCATTGTCACCTCCAGCTCCATCATCATAACGTGCACCTATTAATAAACCAGCAAAGATTATTGATTAACAAACAAAAGATTTTATTTATTTTCTATAACATATAAAAAAATCCATCATACCTCCAATAGCATCAATTTCATCAAAAAATATAATACAAGCCTTCTTAGTTCTTGCCATTTCAAACAGCTCACGAACCATTCTTGCACCTTCTCCAACATATCTATATGAAAACAATGTTAGTATATTAATACTTATAAAACAGATACATTTAATAAATTAAAATTAGGGATGACAATTACTTTTGTACAAGTTCAGAACCAATAACTCTAATAAATGTTGCATCAGTTCTATTTGCCACAGCACGCGCACATAAAGTCTTGCCAGTACCAGGAGGACCATATAACAATACACCTTTAGGAGGATCAATACCTAAATTTACAAATCGCTCTGGCTGAAAAAAATTAAGTAAATAAAAATTTTAAATATTTGTAATTACTATATATATATATATATATATATATATATATACATATATATACATATTATTAAAATAACATCTTTTACCTGTAATAATGGTAATTCCACTACTTCTCTAAGTTTTTCAATCTGTTCTTTACAACCACCAACATCACTATATGTAACATCAGGCTTTTCTTCAACTTGCATCATTGTTACTGAAGGATCAATTTTTGGTGGCAATGGTATCTGTATCTGATATTTATTACGATCAACGCTATACACACACACACACACATGAAAAAACCATTATATAATTTAAGCCATAGATTTTCTTTTTTTAAAAAAAAGAATATAAATTTTACCCAACACGCATTCCTTCTTCAATATCAGTTGGAGAAACACGCTCACCTAATGCCACTACAAATTTTGCAATTTGCTTTACATTTATAATATATTTTGCTTCTTCACCCTCACCAGCTTCAATTATTTTTGTACATCTTGCAACCTATAAAATTGATAATTAACGAATTAAATTTCTCTGGCACTAATCATTATTAATAATGACGATTATAAAATAAAATAATACTTGTAATGGTTGCTCTTCTTGCATTCTTTGTTTATCAGCAGGAATATCCCAAAGATTTGGTGGTGCCAAACCAGTATCTGATTCCTTAACACCTAAATAATTCAATTAACAATATCATTAATATTATCATCATAACAGTCACCAATTTAACGGTTTATCATTTTACTGGTAACTTCCAATTTAAAATTTACCAATCTTTTCATTTATTCGTTTCTGTACATCTTTTATATCAGAATCTATTTTTTTCAATTCTTTTGCATATGGACCTTGACCCTTATAAAATAAATTGATAATGTGCATAAGAATTCCAGATTTGGAAATCAACCGACAAATTATATAATAAATAACTTACATAGGTTTTAAGAAGTGCAATATCACCTTCATCAAGTGCTTCAACAATAACAAAAAAAATGAAAATCACAATGAAATTAAAACAAAAAGTAATTTCATTTTAATCGAAAAAATCATTACCAACAATTTTCTCCTCTTCTTTATCTTCAGCTTGTTTATCGTCTAATAAAAATCCTGCATTAATATAATGATATAGATCAATTTATTATTATCATAGAATTATAATTACATTTTTCCCAATTTTCTATTGGAGACATGTCTACGAATTTTTTTAAAAAATCTTATAAAATGATTTTCTTTGATTATGTATTTATATGGTGCGAATTATCAGGTAGGGGTTCCTCCCTGGTCATGTTCATCTGTAACAACTGTTGAAATATCATATTAATATTAACATGTAATTTGTGCAGTGATATTAATGAAAAGGGTTTAATGTGTTTGAATAATTTGTGATTTGGGTTTGGGATTGGGAGTTTTATATTTTTAATTTTGGTAGCATCTATGGTTGAATGCCATAAATTTCCCGAATATCCACATATTTTTACTTGGATAGTGTAGGAGGAGACTCCATAATCCTCGCATGCTCTTTCACTTAATTGTGACCGGTGAGACTGTAGCGTAATAGCCACCTTGCACCAGTAAAATGATAAAATTTGTTGAATCAGATACTGGTTTGGCACCACCAAATCTTTGGGATCAATAATGTTTTTTCCAAGTCTGATTTCGCTGTTGGAAAAATCTAAAAGACATACAGCCCCCCAAAAAAGTAATGGCGGGGTGTTTTTTTATTATTAAAAAATTTTTTATATAAAAAAAAAATTATTTTTAAAAAATTTAAAAGTAAAAGATTATATTTTCGAAAGATTAGAATATAATGAATTTTCAT
>CAUDNR010000284.1:3876-18223 GCA_958430865.1 Entrophospora sp. SA101
TTTAAAAATAAAATTTTATTGATAGTTGCTTATTAAAAATTTTTAGTTTTTAAAAAAATTATCACCGCCATTACTTTCGCCGGAGACTGTATATAACAATAATAATAAATAATAATTAAGAAAAAACTAACAACAATAGTTAATTATTTAATAATAAAAAAATTAATGATACTAACCATTTATCTGTTCAAGCAACAGGCGTTGCTTCTGAATAAGCCCTTTCAAACAATTTCATCTCAAATGAACAAGTTGGAGTCGCACACGGCTAGAGCGATTTTCTGTGGATTTAAAGTAAAATAATGCTTTAATAAATAAATTTTTATACATTAGTATTCAAACGACTATCAAACCAGTCTTTAACCGGTACTTGTTCTTCCAAAAAAATACCGGACCATCTCAACCTTTCCCGTAATGCAATTAACAAATATTTTTTAGAGATAATGTTTCGCATGTGCCTTCACGTGTATTAGGATCAACAAGCTTTTGAAATCAATAAATATTTGTCAAGTGAGAATAGTTTATCATTTTATTTTACTGCATAAATAAAAAATGGTATTTTTTTATACAAGTATATTTGAATCAATAAACTGAAAATAGACTTATTATTTCATTTTGTAATAAACTGGTATTTTTTATATTTATAAATTATCTATTATATACTATGCTAAAAAGTATTTTTGATCCGGGTCCTGTGGAAAGGCGCCCGTGAGAGTCCGGGAATTATGCTATGTAACATCAATTTTCCACTTCTTTAGACCATTTGACGCAAAAGATTTAATCTTTTATACTTATCTATGACGGTTTTATTCGCTTCAAGCTATTAATGTCAAATGAAAGAATATATAGTAAACCCAGGAAGGAAGGAAAGAATCTTTTCATTGCCACATATATTTATCCTGACACAAACATATTGTTAAGAATTAACAATTATTGTTTAATCATATAATACTAATATTAATTAATATCAAAAAAGAGTTAGATTTGTTATATTGCTTAATTAAAAAAATCAATCGAGTCTTTGCATCTTTGTATTCTCAACTATATAAACAGCCTCTTCTTAAATAAAAAAGAATCGGGGAGTAGTGCATAGCGTGGCAAAAGCAATTTCAAAGAACTGAATATTTTCCCATGCAATGCAAAATTGCTTAATTGGTAATGAAAAAAAAAGTGAACGTAAAATCAGTTAATCATATTAAGAATTTGATTTTGCAAAATCTGATACAGAAATTTTTTTCGTTAATTAATGGTTTTGAGGACTAGGAAAAAAAGATTTCTAAAAACGCATCAATTAAAAATCATGTCTAGTTATTGCGTGTAATTAATGTATTTTGGTGACTGATACATGAGATTTGGATAAAAGAAAATAAAAAAAGGTAATCGGGTTTTCATGGATCACAAATTTTAATTATATAATGATTTCCTCTATTACTAACTCTACAAATTATAAGAAACGAAACCTGTACAAAAACCTGCGAAATTTATTTTCGTTACACAGAGTCTCGATTAATTGAAGGTTCAGCCAGAACGGTCTAATAACAAAACTATAACAGATAATATATCTTTCTTTACTAACGGGATTTCTCGATATAACGGTTTTTTGGAATTTACCGTGTAATAAAAATAAATAAATTTAAAGTGGAGTTTTTTTTGGGCGGCTTAGGAATAGGAATAGGAATAGTACAGATATACAGATGTTAAGAGAAAAACTGCGGTGACAAAAAATTGCATACACATACAAACTTGATAAGTCGGCCCGCAGTAATCAATTGTTTAAAGTACTCGCTAATATAAATTATGCGGCCGACTTATCAAGTTTGTATGTGTAATTAAAAAAAAATTTAGGCCAATTTTCTGTAAATCTTTTTTTAACTTTGCTAAATTTTAACACACATACAAAAAATTATACCGGCCTGTAACAAAAGTCCCAGAGATTATGTATATAAAATTCCATACTTTGATTTTCTAGAATTTCGTCATTTGTAAATAAAAGAAATTTGATTATTTTGAAAAATCAATTCAATGCGTA
Source organism: Entrophospora sp. SA101 (assembly GCA_958430865.1). Classification (NCBI taxonomy): domain Eukaryota; kingdom Fungi; phylum Glomeromycota; class Glomeromycetes; order Entrophosporales; family Entrophosporaceae; genus Entrophospora; species Entrophospora sp. SA101. The sequence continues at coordinate 5,903 of CAUDNR010000284.1, forward strand.
AATTTCTTTAATAATTGCTCTAAGCCTACATAACAATATGCTTCAAAATTTTTATATATTATAATCTAAGATCCTCCGATTCTCTGGTATAATTTTTATTATATAGCTGGCTACTTTTTCATTAAAAACAATATTTTACAAACCGCCGTTTTTTTTTCTTAACACACCGTACTAGTACATACATATAATCAACTCATTTTTAATCACCAATCCGAAGAAATTTTCATTCAGAATAAGTATTCGAATTTTACTATGGGAAATTTCATTTCATGCGCATTTTATGCAGTGCTTTTTTTTACTAAAAAAAATTTATTGTATCTATAAAAATTAAAAATAAGTCTATAACTACTCTATTCTTCATTCTTTCTATCCAAATGCTTACATCATCATTACCACTTCACCATGATGATATCAATTTGTATTTGGAGGATAATTTAGATTGTAGAATGGAATCATATCAGCCGATTTGGTTTTTTGGGCCTTTTTTCAAACCTTATGTCTTATTGTGTCTCGATGTTAAACATGAGTATTTTTAATGTGTAAACCGGTCAGTAGAATGATAATTAACCTAAAAAAACTAATTTACTATTCAACAGCCCGTCAAACCAATGGCCACTACCTCAAAACCAATGGTTTTGCTAGTATAAAGTATTCATAACGTTATGATCATACCGTATTGAATTTTGGGGATCAAACAAAATCAGCGCATATGTTTATACAGAGCGTCACATTTCTTTAATATTAAATGTGCTCATTTTACACCACCAATAGCTTGATTGAATTCATAACTATTACAATATTTATATCTGGCTCTATTTTTTTTTTTAATCATTATTAATTCCACCTAATTTGATAAAATGAGACCAAATATTTGATTTTGTCATTTCTTAAAAGCATTACCTTTATTACGGTGATGATGATTATGAATAAAAATTTAAATATGTCATACTTTTATTTTAACGTACTTATTAATCTTCATAAATTATTATATAATTAGTAAACCTTTTCTTTTTGGTGCAATTTTGGACCTTGTGAAATTTGTAATTTCAGCAGTTATGAAAACACTACCTTCCGGAAGTTAAATGAAGGATTCCTTGCAAAAAATTTTGTCCAACGAAAATAACAGAGAATTAATGGTCTTGTAGTATATATGATTTGAATGGTAAGAATAATAGGAAAATACATGAAGAAAATTTTTGTTTAAAATTCACCATTACATGAAAAAAAAAAAGGAAATTTTTTTACATAAAGTTGAATATAATGAATTAATAAATAAGTCATCAGAAAACACTCAACTTAAGGCAAGTAACTATCTGACTTGTACAATGTGATTAAGAGAAAATTATTTACATATCAAACTTATTTTAATATTATTGTTTATTTATTTTTAAAAGAAACAATTTTTAATAATAATTATTATTAGGAATAGTTTGGCATTGCATGATGATTTGACAATCATCACCAAATTTAAATAGAACTGGTGCACAATAACTTTTGTTGGCGAAATAAATATCTCTTAGGGACCGACGCAACCCTAATTACATGATGATTATTTGAATTTTGATTTCCCGTCGTTGTTGAAACTAATCGGCTAATTTCATAATTTCTCTTGAACTATTGACTAACTAGTTTGGACTTTCCGATCCATTACATTGGGCTCTTGAATAAATCGAGTTGCCTTCGGGTTTGTATATACATACTAATACAGCTTTTTTCATCAAGAGAATCCGGATCCCAATTTGATAACTTTGCTTGCCGTTTTCAAAAATGCAAGAAATATAAGTGTATATTTGAATTTTTTCTTGGCCTACAAATTCTTGTCATTGGTGTAATGAATTAATACTATCTCTAAGAAAGGCATATAGTGTAATTTTTTTTATACACAAATAATAATACAACTGTTATGTTGGCGGCGGGGTTGGTTAAAAATTCATGATAGGCCCCAAAATTATATGATCCTAAATAGGAAAGCTATAAAAAGTGCACTTGACAATTTACTTTTTAATTTCGTAGTTGTTATTACAAGGGTTCTATTTTCATTGGATTTCATTTTTGGTAATGCCGGCCGAGGAAATTTTTAATTGATGGTTTCAAAATAAAACTACTTTCTGGTGTTTATTCTTGTGGCAAATAAAGATTCGTGTTTCTCAAGGATCATAACCATAGCTACATATACTTCTACTTGAAATATTTTTATTGACTTTGTAAATGATAAGCTAAAAAATTGAATTGGCCTCTCTGATAACGAACTTAAAATAATTTTTACTATTTAAATTTCCCTCTATAACGTGATGACTTCTGAGAATGTTAAACTATTTCAATATTTTATTTTTATTTTTTGATGACAAAAATTATCCCAAACAGGCAAAACCAAGACCAAGAAGAGGAAGCAGTAATTGGCAAAGAAGCTTTGCTTGTTCCAAATAAAGAAGCTTTATAATACTAAATTTGTATATTGAACAGCAATCTGATAAGTAGAAATTATTAAAAATATTGATATAGAAACAAGTGTTTATTTATTATAAATAATCATTTTTAATATCTCATTTATACTATTATGACCATTTTATTATTAGTCAATTGATTACACATGGTATAGATGATAAAAATCACAAATCTCAATGTCTCTTTTTTTTTTTTTTTAGCAATTACGTTGTTTATTAGGAAAACTCATATATATAAAAAATAGATACTAATACTATCGAGCCAGCTGTTCACCGTTCGTTCCTTCAAGTTGAGAAATTCCCATATCTGAAAGTTATTATTATCAATATAAAACTTTGACCACCTACCATAAGTATCCGACCACCCAAGTCGTGTAACGTCAAATGAAAAGAGTCCTTACTAAAAAAAAGTAACGTTTTCTTAAATAAAACCGTTTTTACTTTACCAAGTAGACTTGTGCTTGATATCAAAATCTCTAAATTACAAAAGCTTCGAAAGCTTCGGTATAGTATTAAATGGAAACATTTAGCAAATAGTCCAAAAAAGCAAATTTTCAATCGGAATCTTTACATATATAATAAAGGTCAAATTTCTTCATTGTAATGTATATTATTTCATTAACAAAATGTGCTCAACGTAACATATTAGAAATATCCACAATATGGTATTGGCATAAATTAGTTTGTGAAAAGGGTTTAAAAAAGTATCCGACCACCCCATAATTTTATCATATAAAGCACTTAATAAAGTTGACAAAATGCAAATTTTAAGGCCTTACGTTTTGTTGTCTATACTTGATCAAATTTTCTCAAATTTTAACCATATATAATTCAAGGTATTTTAAGTGGACTTACTTAATGACGTAATCCATGATTCAACTAAGCTCAAAGTTTCCATAAAAATCACGGAATTTTTTGTCTAATTTAAAATTTTCATCCTAAATTCATTAATAATGCAAACTCGACGAGACTTTAAGTTTATATGCAAATTAACTTTTAAAACATGTTTACTTGATGCACCAGTCCCAGTTTGATTAATAAAATTTTGAACTGCATAAGGCGTAACATTTTCCGATTATTAAAATGATCATCAGGTGGTCGGATATTTATGGTAGGGGAGTGTATATCGACAAATTCAGTCGACAGATTTGTTTACAACAGTACCCCTGAATATAGGTAAACAAGGTTCACTTAGTTGCACCACAGCATATTCAGGAGCGTAATTTGGGGAACATATTCACAATACTGCAAGCGATATTAATATTCTCTAGAAAATCAGAAAATCTCCGTCAGGGGCTTTTTTCCCGAGTTTTCCAAAGGTTGAGGACTACTCCTTATTAATATGTTAATTGTTACCTGATAAGTTCTTTTTGAATTATATCCAGTAGAATAATAATCCACAATCTTTCAGCAACATACAGTAAAAATACTATCAAAGCTTTCGGTCCTATTTGACTAGCCATTCTTTCTTATAAGTTACAAAACGCGTTTATCGATATTTAGTATCAAGAAAACGAAACATTTCAACTTATTTTCTTTTGAAACAGCCATCGTCCTGGATAAACAATTACTATTAAATTTATATGTTTTGTGCTCAGATTTATATTAACATAATATCATTTTCTCCTTTCCGTAAATGCTCAATGTAATTGATTTCTCGTTTTGCTTGAGCTTTTTATTGGTTGTGATGTGCCGAACAGCCGCCAGATTCTCTCATTTTGAGGTGCTAAAAAAAATAGATGTCCCACCACAAGGAGGGTTTTAACCTTACATAATTGATCTAAGTAACCTAATTTAGAAAGATTTTCGAAATTTTTAAAAATTTCATCGTGCATTCTAAATTTCCGGTGTTATATTAATAGCAATAGTATTTCGTACCCTGAAAACACGTATCAGTATTAGAAAAATACTTTTTTAAACTCTATTTTTTTTAAAAAAAAACCAAATCAATTACATATAGAAAAATGCCAAAAACCAAATTTTCTGCTATTCAGAATCCAATTTATAATAAAGAAAACGTCAAGTCAAAGAAAAAAGAGGTAAATTTTTACGCGTCTATAATTAAATAAGCACGCGTAATATTGTTATTATTGCTTAATAAATCATGTGCATGTATTTAGTTATGGCCAAATAACGTACAAAAAGCATTTGAGGAAGGTAAATTGCATTTATAATACTCGTATCATTTATTATAATGAATTCGAATTTTTTATTTTTTTTACATATTAATTATATTTTTACTATTATTTAATTTGTAGCATATATTATGTATAGTTGGATGAATGATCGAGAAACAAAATTAATTGCAGGAAAGCATTATGGTAAATATCTTGATGATTATATGGATGAATATGTGGATAAAAATTAAAAATACTTTGATAAATAAATGTATTAACTAACATGCATGTATATACTGTATAATCAGGTCGAAATGAATTAATTGGATTGTATATTAAAGAGAAAACTAATGAGATACGAGATAGGAAACAAGTATCTTCTCACATACAAGTATTAAAAAGAAAGGTAATAAATAATATTAAATATAACGTTAAATATTAAAAATTAAAAATTAATCGAATAAATTAATATATGCGCGCGCCAATGTGTAGGGATTACTTCCAAAAGTTTCTAGTTCTACTATGAATACTATAAAGAATCAATCTCTTCTTATGACAAATGCTTGTGCAAATTTTATTTTCAACCAACCTGTATTTTCACCACCTTTATGGCCAAAGAAATTTACCATCTCTACAAATGTAATTAATTAATCAATCAATTGATTTTTTGATATAATTGTTAACTATCTATTTAATTATAGGGACTTACCACGGGAGAACATGTATTTATAGATACCAAAATTAATGGTTTTCATAAAATTAATCAAATTTCAATCAATCAAATACCAATTGAAAGATCTGATATGATAATCAAACTATATAAAGAATCGACATGTCACATGTTATTTTTCAAAGTAAATTTAAAAATTTTTTTTTATCACAATAAATTTATCCATCAATTCATCTATCCATAATAGCATAATATTCATTTATTTAGGTCAAGTTTCATGCTGGCCAAATTCCGGATTATGTTAAAATTGACAATGTTTTAAACATGGTGTCTGAGTCGAGCACACAACAAGTATTATTACAAACAAAAATATTTTTCAAGACTAAAGAAATACGTAATGAAGAAAATATATTTTGGGTGGACAAAATAAATAAAAAGGGCAATTACTCCCTTTCATTTTCACCTAAATTCATGAATTCATTAATTAAAGAAGCTAAATCAAAACCAAAAGACAAAATAGATGTATTTTTTCAAAAGCTTGTGATTATACAAGTATGTAGATAGATAGATGTACATATTTTATTTTCATTATAGTAATAATTTATTAATCATCATTATTCCTCTTTTGTAATTAAAATAACAATCTTAGACATTTACAGATCCAATTTCCAAGACATTATTATTAAATGTAGTTTATCAATTCGAATCAGGATATGGGGCAGGAGATGATAGCACATCACAAATCTTTTTGATAATGCCTAATGAAGAAGTTAAGTTTACACAACAACAAAAAGAAGTAAAAGAAGATGATGATGACAAAAAAGATAAAAAAGATAATATAAATACAATTGCAGATATTATGAATACAAATACAGAAAATGTAAATAATCCGGATACAGATATTATGAATATATGCATAGATGTTATGAAACCGGATACAAATACAAATACAATTGCAGACGTTATGAATACAAATTCAAATATTGCAAATCCAAATATTATCATGACAGAAAAGTGTGAATTATTGCAAAATGCATTAACAACAACGGCATCAACATTTCTTGATAGTAATTTCAATAATTTGTTTGGTTCATGTGGTGGCGGCGTTGAATCACAACTATACCAAACATCATCATTTTTACCACCTAAAAGTAACGACAGATATTTACAACTATACGCAGCAGGCAATATAATTACTGGAAACGGTAATGATTTATCTTCAGAATCAGATGATATGATTATTGAAAAATATATGAATTGCAATGATTTGTCACCTCCATCATCTTCATCACCACCATCGTTATCGTCAACTTTATCACCGCCACCGCCATTATTATTGTCGTCAAATTTGTCACCACCGCCACCGTCATCGTCTACAATTAGTAGTAATGGTAGTAAAGAAATAGAAACAATAAGATCAGAGTTTGATTCGATAATAGCCGAAGTTATGAAGGAAAGTGAGAATATTGTTTATTCACTTAATGATCAATTTGTTTGGGATCCAAATATCACTATACAAATCAAACCCAACAACAACAACAACAACAACAACAACAACAACAACAACAACAACAACAACAACAACGACGACGACGACGACAACGACGACAACAACGACGACAACATCAATATCAACATTTATAGTAACAATTGTAATAATAATGGTTTTGGCAATCATGATAATTATGATTATAGTACCAATAATTGTGCTGGCTATAATACCAACACTAACGCTACCTATAATGATACCAACTACGATAATGATAATAATTACTATAATGATTACGCAAACTATGGAGGAGACTTTGGTGATTCATTAATAATTAATTCATTAAATTCATTTTGTTAATCAATCAATCAATCAATCAATCAATTAATTCAAATTTATTATTTATTATTTATTTGGTAAATAGATTGAATTTGGAAAATTTTACTTCTTTAATAAAAATTTTTTTACCATATTAAAGAAAAAAAGCTTGAATACTATCAAATAATCAAATTTTCTTTATTATTGTTACTATTGTTATTATAATATTCAAAATAAATAACTTCCTAACCTCATCATCATATTAACATCAAAACATCCTTGACTACAATAATATGATGCAATGTGATGCGGTTTTCTTTTTTATTTCATTCAATCCTCCATAAAAAATTTTGTTATTTAAATTAAACAAACAAAGTAAAAAATCAAGTAAAAATCAAGTAATATCTGAAACAAATCCGAAACAGTATTAAAAACAAATTTGTATGCCCGTGTTGGCATAGTGGAAATTTGAAATGTTACATTAATTTTTTATGTTGTGCAACGTAGCTTTACAATACACGGCAAACATTCTGGCAATAAAAAAGTGATAACTGAATTTGAATTGGATCTACTTGATCTCCAATTTAGAGAAGTTTCAGGAGCAATGAGTGTCTGTATAACATTTCGTGTAACAACAAATTTCCACTATGCTGTCCGTGTTACATTCCTATTTTATTCCATATTTAGTAAAATGTGGGGTACGTAAAATTGGATTGGTTCATTTTTTCAAAAACCAAAATAAATATATATATATATATTGTATATATATATAAATTTAAGCATAGTGGAGGTTTGTTGTTACACGAAATGTTATACAGAACTCATTGCTATATTAATATATATAGTCAAATTCAGTTATTACTTACTTTTTATTATTATTGCCAGAATAATTGCCGTGTATTGTAAAGTTACGTTGCACAATATAAAAAAATCAATGTAACATTTCAAATATTTCCAATATGCTATATATTAAAATAATTTTATTTTTCAAAGAATTTTACAACATGATGATTTTTTTGAAAAATAAAATAAAATAATATATTTATGAATGAATAAAAAAGATTTAAATGAAAAATAAAATATTTACAATTTAAAAACAATATATATATATGAATATGTATAACATGTGTAATTAACTATTATTATTATCGTCATCATAAAGCAGGATGTTCTTGTGGATGATAAGGGTGTTGATGAAGATGATTGTGAGGTGGATGTCGACGTTGTTGATAGATGAAATCGCCTTTTTTATTATTATAATAATTATATTTTTTACTATTACTACTGATACCATGATTATTATCATCATCATCGATCAAATCAAGTGCTATTAAAATATCGCGTAATCTTCCACTTCTATGCATTATTGCCAATTCATAGCTACCACCAATAGATTTACCGTCAATAAAAATATTTGGAAATGTTGATTGATAAGTTAATCTGATTAAAGTTTGTTTGACTTGTTCCGAATCATCTAAATAATAATAATAATAATAATAATATAATAATAGTAGGATTATTATTATTACGAATATTAGTTGGAATTTTAATTAATCCATTAATTTATGAAGATAATTTACCTCTTTCGTCCACTTCAATTACTGAAATATGTGGCAAGACATCATAAATTGAAAAAATATGTTTTGCCCTTCTTGAATATCTGATTAAAATAAAAAGGTTAATTAAAACAACACAACACATAATATATTGACATATATCTCTCACTCATATACTTACGGACAATAAGATTTACTGAAAATAACAATTGGACTTTCATTAATTAATTTCTCAATTTCGATTTCCAAATTATCTTCGCTCGTATTATTATCTTTAGTATTTGAAGAAATATCATCAGATCCTCTATTGTTGTTAATACTACTTATACTATCGATATTATTACTAGCAATATCATTTTCACTTTCACTTTTGTGATCATGAAGATTGTGAAAATTTACATCCTCTTCATCTTCTTCGTCATCATCATAAAAACTATGAATTCCATGATGACTACCACCAAAATGGTTCGCAATCTCTAATCCTTGTATTCCCTCCTCACCATTATCACCCATAACACTGGCTGCAACAATTGCAACTTTGGAACTTTTATAATAATGAGCACCATGAAAATTAACTTCTTTTCCATCAAAATTTGTTAATATCCATAATGAACATAGGAATATAATTAATGTTATACATAACACTCTAAGACTTCTTGCTCTAAGAAAATGATCACTATATTCTATAAATATATCATTCTTTTCATTTATAAAGAAAGAATTATCGAAATCCTTTTCATCATTAGTCACATTAGAAACTATTGCGGTGAGTATGTTGCTATTGCTATCGATTTGTTTTGATGATGGTATATTGTTGCTGTTATTGTTGTTATTGTTGGAAGGTGGTTGATTATGATACATTGGCAATATTGATGACATTTGTTGTGGTGGTTGCGGCTGTGGTTGTTTTTGTTGTTGTTTACTCATTTTTTTTTTTTTTCCTTTAGTTTTCTCAGAAAATAAAAAAAAAAAAGGTGAAAATGTTAAAGTATGAATGTAGATAAAAATAATTTTTCTTTTTGTAAATAAAATTTTTTTTCGAAATAAAAAATATTTTTTTTAAAAGAGAGTAGATTTTTTTTAATTATTGTTTTTAAATATTTTAATACGTTAATTATTTTAATATACGTTAATTATTTTTAATATACGTTATTTTATTATTATTTTATTTTAATAATTTATTAAACATCGAAGATTAATAAATCATTAAATAAAATAAAAATAAGAAAATGCAAGTTGTTTATATAAAAATCTAATATCAGAGCTTGGCAAAGTTTGGACGACTATTTACTAGTTATAAATTATAAATTACTAAATCAATAATATTTGGATAAATAAATAAATAAATCTAATCAAAAAAAAGCCCATCATTCAATGAAAATATATTTCATATATTTATTTATATATACATATTAATAATAATAATATAATATTGTTTACCAAATTATATAGATTAATATAAAAAAAAAAAGTGCAAAAAGAAAAAAAAAATCAGTAAAAACTCTTTTTACCAATAAACACTAATACTAAAGCTCTATATTTTTTTTCTTTATTTTCACACGCTGATTATTATTATTAAAAAGATTTTTGACCTTGGGAGGTAGGTAACTTAATAAACAGTCATTTTTAATATAAAAAAAATAATAATAGGGGTTATTGGGATCTACCAATAAAATAAATCAACCAACCCCTCGTGATCAATTCATTTTAACTTTTTTGACTTTTAACCTTAATATTCGTGTTTAAAATTATGTTTATTTTGATTACACAGTTTTTTCTTTTATAATGAAGTTCTTTATTAGGTTACAATACTGATTGTTTATTTATTTGTTCTTTCAAGGCTTTCTAATATTAATTGCTAATTTTAACGATGGTTATTAAAGATCTATCAATGCTTTTAAATTAAAAAGAAAATATATTTTGGATAATATGTCAAATATTTGAAGAGTATATTATAAATAAATTCTATTCATGATTCCTATTTCAAATTGGACTAGTTGCTGACTGGTAGGTAGTCTTATTCAACATTTTGCGACGGCTGCAAATGCTTCATACACCTCGTTTTAAATTCGTGAAGCTCGCAATCGCCGTCCACTATTCATCTAACAATAATAATAATAATTTCTTCTGACTTGTTATGTAGTTGGATATTACCAAAGATGGTAATAGTACAGTGACGCAGCAATCACATGCTGTATTATCCACCATAAAGATATAGTAGTGTAACGATTTATTTATTATATGTTGAACCCGTTTTTTAGATGGAATTGAAATGTAAATGAATGAATAATGATTATTTTATATATTATAAAATACAATAAATTTAACACAGTGATTTTTTAAAATTTTATATATATATCCCTTCTTGTTTTCTTATTTCCCCAACACTCATATGATTTTCAAAATCCATTTATTAATTTCCTTATTTTTGTTGTGAGAAAATTCTTTCTTGAACATAAAATAAAAAGAAAAAATTTCATCATTACCCAAACTTGTTTTCACAATTGAATAAAGTCCAATTCTGTATGTTTGTAAAATTGAAGATAGGATTTTACCAAGCTCCATTCTTCTATAAGTTTTCTTTTTCATGAAAATCATATACTTAGTTTCACCATAAAATTGACCTAGAAACTTTATCTCATTATCAGGAAGTTCTTTTGGATCAAAAATATTACAAAGAGAAGTATAAGTTAGGGAAAATTGATTCTATTGTTGCCAATGAGTCTTCTTTTAACAAACAAAAGTACTAACTGATTATCTTCATCTAAATATTATACCCATAAATCCAGATGTTATATCTTTAATAGTGTTTTCAAGGGCTAATTTAAATTTTGGTATTAATAGATTTTCTAATTGAAACATATTGATTAAATATTTGTTAAACCACCAAAATATAAATCTAAATCTAAATATGGGAGCTATAAAATCCTATGGCTGGTTTTTTTAGCTTTCCGTGATAAAATAATCACAGGACCAGTCACGTGATAAAATCAAAATTTGTTTTTGAAAAAGATGCTAAACCTTTTTTCAGTTTCAGAGTTTCGAAATAGTTTTTATCTGAATAAAGTACAATCTTTTGACGCAATTGAATACTAAATCAATTAAATTAATTACGAATATTTAGAATAATTTGAATAACTCTTATTCGAATAGAAACTCTAAAAATAATTGTACACTCGTTTTTTGTTGTTAATATAAATTAAACGAACGTAAAACTTTTACGTATATTATTATTAAAAATCCCACTCGTCTCTACATCCTCGGGATAAAACCCTTTTTTCAATATTCTTAAAAAACCTCCGCATAATAATAGATATGTTCTTTGACATTTGTTTCATGACGCAAAATAAGAACCACTTTTTATAGTACTAAAGCATAGTACCATTTTTTTTAATACAAAATCTTCAATTAGTAAAATTTATGACTTTTCCTGATCCCTATTTAGAGTTCACTCGGATTGTCGATTAAATTCTCTGCTTTATTGGGGCCTAACTAGTAGTATTGATATTTAGCAAGAAAATATTTGGATATGATAATCTAGAATCAACTAGAGGTTGGAACGGCTAAAAGATTCTAACCGGTTAAAAACCGGTTAAGTATATAAAAAATATAATAATAAGCAGAGATTAACTTATAAATGTATATTTCTTTTAAATAATGAACAATTCTTATGTCTACTCACTATGAATCAACTATTGTATTATCTTTTCCTGTTGAATGAAGCCTT
>CAUDNR010000285.1:734-14506 GCA_958430865.1 Entrophospora sp. SA101
TGGAAGGACAGATTTAACAGAAGATGATGCAGTTCAAGAGTATATTGATGAATTGAATGAGAAAAATATCAAATTAGAAGATGAGCTTAGAGTAATGAAAGAAAAATTTGAAAAAGATTCAAATATTTTGAATGAAGAAAAGTCTAAACTCAAGGAAGAAATTGAAAATATTAAAAAAGAGCATAAGGCACAAAAAGAGGAATATGACCGTAAAATGCATGAAATGGAAGAATTGCTGCTGGAGATGCCTGCAGATACGACTGAATCTAGCTCTACTGCAAATGTTAGCAGTCCTGTGCCACCACCCCAACCTATGCCATCCATTAATAACTTATTAAATGAAATAGAAATCAAACAAGCAATTATTGAAGAATTAGTAGCAAAATTAAAAAAAAAAGAGGAACAATTAGAATATTATCAAAATGCATACCTTTTAAAGACAGAAGAATTTGAGGATTATGTTGAAAAAACACAAGCAGCACAAAGTATAGCAGCTGTCGATACTACAACAACAACAACAGTAGCAACAGTAGTTGATGATAACATGAATGGTAATAGTCCTCCTATTGTTGACACAAAAAATAAAAAAAATAAGGAAACATCGGTTAATAATAATAATAATAATAATAACAATAATATCAGCAGTAAAAATGAAATTGAAGATTTGTCATTACTACCTATTACCAGTGATATTATGGATTTGTTTGAAATATCAGCTATTGAACAACTTATAGCACAACTGGAAAGAACCATAATTGAAAGAACTACAGAACGAGATGCGGCACATCAAAGAGCAACAGAAGCAGAAGCAAAATTGGTAGCATTTTCTAAGGAAAAAATGAATTGGGGAAGTGGATATGATACATCAGTTAAGAAATTAAAAGTACAAGTTCAACATCTACAAGAGCTATTACAAATGGAACGAAAAGCAAATTTGAGAAAATTAAGTTGTGAGAACAATAGTACTAATAATGATGATGATCTTGATAATAGGCAGCAATTGAATATTTTATTGATTTTATTTATTTTTTAGATGGTAACTACTTCAATCTACACAAATCATAATAGGCAGCAATTGAATATTTCTGGTGGCAGCAACAGCAACAATAACAACAACAATAGTAATGAAATTCAAACTCCTTCCCCTTCATATTCTTCTTCTTCTTCTGCTACTGCCATTACTACTACTGAAAATAAAAACAACAATAATAATTCATCTAAAACACAAACAACAACAACTACTACTACGATGATGAGCACAACAACAACGACGACGACAATTATTTCAGAACATGAAAAACTTTGTAATCAGGTCGAATTATTAACTAGAGAAAATACCAAGTTGAAATCAGAACTAATTATTTCTGAAAAGATTAGAGAATTGACACATGATAACACATTAAAAATTTTAAAAAAAGCAAACAAGTCCAGTTTAATCATAGACAATAGTAGTAATGATGATATAGTTGAGATAAAAAAATCAATCACTGATAAAGAAATGGAGATTAACGTGTTGAAAGGAAAATGTATAGGACTTGAAAGTGTGATTAAGAAGCAACGTGAATTGTTAGCATCAGTTATTCCATCAGTTTTTAATGATGGTGATAATTCACTAAAAAGTGTTGACAAAGCTCTTTCCAATGGAAAGGAAGAGGAGGAAGTTAATGATCCTATAATAGCTGAAGAGGTAAACGAAAACACGTTGAAACATTTCAATCAGTTAAAAGAAGAAAATACAATATTTAGAAAGGCATTCAATTCATATAAACAACAACAACACGAACAACCAAATCAAAAATATAAAACTAACAGCAATACTAATAATAATGTGAATTCATTAACAGTTGATGTTCTAACATCTAAAATAGCAGAGATGGAAGCACAATTATTAAATCGAGAAAAGAAATTACAAGAAGTTATTGACGAGACCAAAAGACATGGTGAAGTACAAATAGAAAGGTTAAAATCAAAATGGAATCTCAATTCATAAAATTGTACATAATGATGTATGTGATTTATAGATAGAAGAAAGAGATCGAATGAAAGAAATAGATAAAATAGAAAGAACATTATTAATATCTTATTTATGTAACCAAATCATTTTGTAAAAAGGTTCTTTATTATATTTAATTAATTAAATTTTTATTATTATTGATAAATTTTTATTATTATTGATATCACTCATTATAATTTTATTGTTTTTTAGACGTAAACAAATATTTTAATATTTTTTTGATTGAATTCTTTCACGTCAAAATACTTTATATAAACTTTATTCACACATGTGTATTATAATATCATTCGTTTTCTTAAGTAACACCCCTATGTAAAAATAATAATATGAACTTAATTTACATCATCCATTATTGAACCCAAGAATCAAAGCACAATCAGAAGTATTTCGAAGAAAAAAACAGAGAGAAAAATGCTCCTATATTTTCAAAATAATAATACAATATGTAAATTTGTTGACAAATAAAATAATTTTTTGGTTTTATTAAAAATTATAAATTAGTTATATGACTTTGACTTTCTTCTCTTTGAAAGTGGATAATCATTTTCATCGACATTAAACTCACTTCCTAAAGATACATTAATTGAATTACTTTCTGCATATACATAATCGTGCAACATTTTGATAGCAGGCTCTTCAGAAGCTGGTCGGTAAAAACATATTTCAGTATCATATTCCCAGAAAAATTCCCAATAGTTATTGAGATCATTTAAGAGTGATAATACATTGTTATTTGAATAATGATTAGCCACGAGGAGCTGAGCTTGTGTTTGAAACCTTGTATTTTGTTTCACCTGTTCTTTCTTTTTCAATTCTATAGTTACTCTGATTCAAGAAACTTCTTGCCCATAAGCAACTGAATACCTTTATTAAGAATTACAACATCGGTTGTACCTTTCAAATCAAAAGGGTGCCATAATTGATCCACTGCATTGAGAAAATTCGCATTACTTCTAGCATCATACCACTCGAGATCCAACGGTAAAATTATTATCTGTTTTAAATATTCCATATATCTACTATATTGTTTGTCTTCGTTGATGTCATTGTTCCAATTGAAAGAATTAATTTCATTTATGTTATTTTTTAAAAAGGGCAATCTATTGCTATGTATTTAAGTTTTAATAAGTTTTGGATCTGATTCATGTGTTGAATCCCAATGCTTGATAATGACGTTGACTGATTCTAATCTTCGGGAAAATTCTAGAATAAAGAATTTAGTTAGTTTCTGCCATTATATTTATATATGAAACCGAAATTAGTAGTTACTGTCTAAATATTTTGGTCGAAATGATTTTTCTATTCATATTATGTATCATTATGATTTGTGTAGATTGAAGTAGTTACCATCTAAAAAATAAATAAAATCAATAAAATAAACCTTCCATCTTTTTTTTTATCTATTTAGAATTAAATTCATTTCGGATTGACAAAAAAGGGGCAAGACTAAACTTGCTAAAATATCAATGCAAAAATGGCCATCAAGCTGGATTAAAAAAATTTAATTTATTATTTATTATATATACATAATAAAATGATTTATTATTTTCCCAACCAATTAAAATAATAAATATAAAAATTTATATAAAAAATCCTAAAACCTGATCAATCCACTAATTTCTGACAATCATCAAACTTCATTGTAAAGGGTTTAGGTCCTCTCCAATTCTTTGTTAGATTATAAAAAGAATTGATATTAACAGTAAAGAAATAACAAGGAAGTATTATTGACTTTAATTTTTTTGGTAATGATTGATTTAATACTGAAAGTATTTTATCACCATCTAATGTATACATATCCTTACAAGCAATTTTAAATACAATACTTTCTAATTTAATACAACTATTGAATAATTCTGTTAACTCTTGGTTTAATTCATTATTATAAAGTATTGATAAGCCTACTAGATTGTTACAACATTGTGCAATTGATTGAAATAGCCTTCCCAAAATTCACCACAATTTGAAGCACCACCAATAACCAGATATTTAAGATTTTTTCTGTTGATATTAATAAAATCTGAAAAATCTGACAGGGATGGTTCATTATAAATATCACACATATATAATGACACAGATTCAATATTTGGCAGTGAAATATCTTTCAAATATTTTGCTTGTTCATTATTACTACAAAATGATAAAGTTTTCAAATTGATAAATGCTGTTAATAACATATAATCCATATTACTTAATCCGTTACTTGTATAATAAATTATTGATTGTGAATGTGCAAGAATTGCTTTTTTGAAATTATCTGATAAGGGTTGACTAAAGTATGAACTAATGTTTAATTCCTTTATTTGATTTTGTGCATTAATTAGTTGAGCCAGACTATCTTGAAGTTCATAGTTGTATCTACCATACATTTCTAATGATTGAATACCTTTGCAAATATTTGCTAATTTATCAGTAAATTCATTGCTAATAGTATCATAACAAACTAATTTATTAAGATTCTGAAAACTATTATCAAATTTATAATAATTATTTACCAAATAAGAAGGCATGTCAGCAGTACAAAGCTCTCTAATAACTGCTGAATGATCTAAAATAAAATTTACTAATCTATTTTGTAAAATACCTAATTTGGAAGTGTTTGCCAGTGATTGAAGATTATAGTAATGACTGAAATAAAATCTAGTACAAAATCTAGCATAATTATATAATGGTGATTTATCCAATAGCTCAAAAGTCAATTCAATGCTATTTCTTGTTAAGAAATCCTTATCTTCTTCTAATAAACAATTGATTATTATTTTGGTGCTGTTTTTAGAATAAAAAGGATTTTTCCATAAATTTGGAATATTAATATTGTGCCATTGTTTATTGACAAGAATGCAAGAATATAATGTTTTATAATTATCATCATTGTATTTGAATATTTCAATCAAAAGCTCAGGTGGTAAAGTCATTGTAAAGAAAAAAAATTTAATTTTTTATTTGTTACGCAATAAAATGATTAATAATTAAAATATAAAATTTTCAATAAACTCCGGGGCCATGAGAACCTCGTGGAATTCAGTTGCAACATATTATTGGGTGTCACAAGTCAGATTAGCCTTATATACACGAGGAAGATGAAAATGACTGTAGTGTTTTAGGTAAAGTGTACCCCAACGTAAATTTCGAACAATCAATTCAAATCATCACGGATTCTCGTCCTATCTTCAAACAGTCATGCTGCCTTTTTTGTTTAATATTAATGTTAATGATGGTTACGAAAGCAAATACACCAATCATTCATTATCTTGGCAGAGAATTTTATGATAATTACCTAGGAGATATGACATCTGGCCCCGCGTTTAATTTCAATAAGATATTTGTAATAATATATATTAAACGCAAAAAAAGGGCCTCTGGTTGTTAACAAATAGCACCTCACCTCCTTCTTCTTTAGAGCCAAATAACAATATTTCTGGCATGACTACTGATGAATGAGTGGCTGTTCACTTGTCTTGGACTCTGTCTAAAAGAATTGATTGTTTTTTAAAAAATTTTTTTTGATTCACTCCAAATACAAAGAAAAAAATAGAGGCTTCGCACAAATACTATTACGATGCCAGTTCACTAGCACCATTTGATTTGTTTTTAGTCATTAAAGGAATATATGAAAATGAATTGATATTTTCATTAATAAACAATAATAAAATTTTACTAAATCACATAAATATTTGACTAAAAAATTATGATGACAATGATGCTATATACAAATGTGATGATAGCAATCTATAGTTTGATACTAAAACTAATAATAATAATCGTAATAACCGTAATCATTGTAATAATGAACGAAGATATAGTACAAGAACAGGATCTTAATCAAGATCAGTTTAACAAGACCTTGATAATTTAATCGTCAAGAACAATATCTTAATCGAGTTAGTCGTCAAGTACAATATCTTAATCGAGTTAGTCATAAAATAAACGTTCTAATAGGATTTTTTTTTTTAGGTAAGATTGGTGTTATAGATTAGGACTATTGGGAAATAAGACGTTGTAGAAGAGTGACCATTATCGAACAGATCGAACAGATCGAGTGAGCATTGAGCTGATAAAAAAATCAAACACAATTTTTTGGGAAGCATGAGATGAAAAAAATGAGACGTTTCTTTGATTTAGTTAAAAATTATTTTTTATTTATTTTATTAATTTATTTATATAAATATATATTATTTATTATTTTGCTAAATCTAATTATTTTTCACTATTCGTTCACCTGATGTTAAAAAAATTTTTTGATCTTTCCTTACCTTTTAGGTTTTATTTTTTATTTTTTATCTACCACGTCCATCAACGTGGACAGAAGGTGTTGTTTTATGTAACATTTGTTTGATTTTTCATGCGTTGTTCATTTTTCGTCTTGATCACGTATCTTAATTTCGTTGTGTTTGCGATCATTTCATTGACATTTGTTATGTTAAAGTTATTTTGATTATATTGTGAGATATGGTCAAGAGTAGTACGATTATTTAATTTATTAGACTGTTTCAATGGTTTGTCGCGTGGTTGCTTCCAACCTCTTAGATTCGTTAACGAAATAATTGTTGGTGAAGTGATTGTTGACAAAATGAATCAAACCCATATCTATTTCTACATTATCAAATTCACGATTTTAATTGGTCAATCAACAAATTGCGTGGGTTAAAGTTTTGTGTCCCCAGAACAGTCTCCTGCTCACTTGCACATCCTCGATTACAAAACTTGTTTTTTAATGATTTATTTTTTTGTCCACGATAAATAAATTTATTTGATAGTTCATTTATTTTATTTATCATATGATTTTTTAATAATATCACGCACGATCACATTCATATTGACACACGTCTTGAATAAATATTATGTTGTTTTTGGTAAATAAGCATAATCTTTAATAAATTTTTGAACAAATCCTTCGAAAAGTTTTAAGCTCAAAATTTCAGTTTTAACTGAAAGTTAATCTGGAGGGATCATCAGTCTTTGTAAAAACAGTGTGCCCGGCTACAATATATTTAGAAATTCTTGTCTTATATTATTAAAAGACATCTTTACTGATAAAACATCAAACTGTCATGAACATGTAGGCAAACCCCAACGAATGTATATAATTTTACTAATATTGTGACTAAATACTAGCAATTGATTATTATTTTTTTAATAGAACACCAACGAAGGAAGGGTATAATGGTAAAAGTAGATAAAAAATAATATGGTTTATTATAATGATAGTGAAATCGAGATAATTTCGACTTTTGGCATCAGCAAAACGACCAGAGCTGCATGTATACTCTTGTCCCAGAGGATTGCTGTTTTATGGGAAAATTTTTTAACCTAATTTTGATTTCTAAAGACGACATAATTGCGTTAGAGTTCGAAATCTTAAATTCATTTCTAAAAAAAGAAATTATCGGCATTGATGATAAATTTAAAGATCAGCAATACCACTATCAATTTTGTCTTTTCTTACCAAACAAAACCATTAAACACGATCCATTATAAATAAAGTTGGATTAAATCTACAAAATTACTTTAATTAAATCATATATAGGTGGGTTTATGTTACATAAAAATGCGCACATTTTCTTTTATTTTAATAAATTTATATTGAATAACTTATTTATTCTTTCTTTAATGTTCAAAGTAAAATATTGACCATTTAGTAAAATCATTAAATGAATATTCAATGTATACATGCATTTTTGTTTCTCAATTTGTTTTTATCAGATTTGCTTGTGAAAATATTCTTTCAACATGTGCATTGGAGAAAGGTATAAGGAGTGCTAAAATAAAATACATTTCTGTATTTTTACAGGGATGCAGATAGAATTTTATAAAGTTTTGTGAGTTTAACAATTTCCATTAAAAATTCTATTTTACTCTGACAATAGGTTTAAAAAATGGGAATTATTCTAATATATAATAAAAAATAAAAATATGTCTGTTTATTTTTGGTTATCAATAAAAATAGGATTATACCCGAAAAATATCAATTATTTATTTAAATAAATGTCTGCTTATTTTTGGTTATCAATAAAAATAGGATTATACCCCGAAAACATCAATGATTGATTTTATTAATAAAAATAGAATTATACCCGAAAACATCAATAAAAGTATTAGTACACATTAATATTAAATAATAATAATAATCGGATATTTTCGGGTACACGAATTTTCCACGCAAATAGATTATTGGTTACCTTTTTAATGTAATACAATTATATATTTAAAAGTAAATTGGTCAATAAAAAGAGTCTGAAATTCCAAAATTTTACATATATATAGTAAAATGCCTCAACTTTGAAAGCCAATAATTTTATGACAATTAAAAGAGTAAACCGATAAAAACGAAATTTAAATCTTTAGCTTTAATTTTCTCGGTTTACTTTTTTCATTATCATAAAGTTGTTGGCTTTCAAAGATCATCGATTAAAAAATTTCCCCAAATTGGACATTCCGATACACATTCCACAAACTTCCAAACATAATCATTCAATATTAATGTTTTGCACAGTTAGTTAAGCTATCCTTTTTTGTACTAATACTATAATTTAAAAACAAAGAGGGAGATTTGGAAACTATCTGCAAAAAAATCACTATTCCACGCATTTCTATAAAAACAAAATCATTCACTCAAATACTTCATTTTATTTAAGAAAAAAATAATGAGTAAATCATTATATAACAGTGTTGATTCTGTGGGAGAAGCATTTAGACCTTTCGTTTCTTTAATAGCCACGGCAAAAACTATAATACAACAAATTGAGAATATTTATGAGAATGCACAATATAATAAGAGAATTTGTAATGTATTTTTGGATCGTGTAGATGCTGCTCCAGCTTACATTAAAAAACTAGAACGTAAAAAACTAGAAAATGAACACCTTTTTCGTGATGGAAATTATCAAAATCATTTTTTACGTTTTACCACTGTGTTATTCGAAATAAGAACATTTCTTAAGGATATTACTCATCTTTCTGGATGCAGTAAATATAGTTCAGCAAAAAATTTCAAGGAGATGTTTGAAAAACTTACTCGAGATATTGATAATGTTATGAGAAATTTAGAGTTTAAAACGACTGTTGCTCCTGAGGAGCAAAAACGAATTGATCAACGAAGTCTAGAAGAGGATTATGAAGAAATGGAAAAGGTTAAAAATTATTTATACGCATATTATAATCAATATATTCTTGATTATCATTAAATCAATTTCATATATCCTAAAATCTATATTATATATCTTTTTAAAAAAATTAGTTTTTGGAGTCAATTCATGGTGGAATTGTTGATGATAACAAACGAATGAACACATCTTTGCAAGAAGTACTTATTATCAAAAATCAGGTAGAGTCAAAAGATAAACAAGATTCTAATGATAATCCTATAATGGCAACTCAAATATCATCAACAATGTTACAAGATCCTATGTATATAAAAGAATCTGATTACCGAGGAAAAAAAAACCAAATTTGCAAAAAAATTTTGAAAGATGATGATCATAAAGAAGTTGCTTGTCAGCCTATAAAAATTCCCGATGAAGCTAGTTTACCGGTTGATTATCGAATTGTTCAGTCACAATTAGCTATTTTGGGAAAATTGCATGATTCAAATAATATATTGAGGTTCTATGGTCTTTCTACAATTGATGATGAAACAATTATGGTTCTTGAGTGGGCAGAACTTGGTGGTTTGGATGATGTTTATAATAACTATAAGATTAGTTGGCCTGATAAAGTATCAATAGCTCTTGAAATTTGTCGTGGGATTACATTTTTACACTCATGTGATATCCTCCATCATGATATACGTTGTGGAAATATTATGGTAATTGAAAAAACATATTATGTGTGCACACACATATATATATATATCTAAATAATATTTATTTTAAAAAAATTAGATGACTAAAAAAAAGGAACCAAAAATTGCAAATTTTGATTATGCTCGTAATGTTCAAGATACTACCAGGGAACTGAAAAACTTAACAGTTGTTGTTCATTGGTTATCTCCAGAAAAGTTATATAATCTTAAACAATCTTATAATTTTAAATGTGAAATATTTAGGTAAGAAATATGGCTTCATTTTTATTTACCATGTATGTAATATGTTTTTATTTTGTTAATATGTATTTCGTTTTGCAAACAAATTAGCTTCGGGATGTTACTTTGGGAGCTTGGATTTGAAAGAATCCCTTATGAAAAATGGGACATGTCACAAATTAAAGATTATGTATTAAGATACAAAAGAGAATTGGTTATTTATGATGATTCAGATAAAGAAATGTTAAAACTACAAGAAGAATATTCGGAGATTTTTATGGGTGGTAAGTTTTCAAAATTATAAATTCTAGGATTTTAATCTTTAGATAAAATAAAAGTATTAATATAGGCATCAATTATTCTATTATCCTGGATAAGCTTGGCAACATGAACCCACATTAAGGACATCTCTTCAAACCATTTTCTTTCAATTGAAAAGTTTGTCCGAAAAATGTGGCAAAAGAAATCCAAGCACCCCATTTCCAAAAAAAGAAAGTAATCCAGATGGCACTATAGTACGCAGTAAATATTCTGTTTCTGTTAGTGATAGTGAAGAAGTGCTAGAAACTAAACAAATTAATAAACCTGGTTCAATCACACAAATTATTCCGTTTGATGAAGGTTATAAAGCACATAAAAGAAAAGAGAGGCAAAAGGCTTGGGAATGCTTTAAAGCTCATGCTGAACTAGGAAACCCAGCAGCTAAACATTGGAAAGCATATTATATGCATGAGGGGTATTGTGGCCCCCCAGATAAAGAGAATGCAATTAAATTATATAAAGAAGCTGCTGATGAAGGAAATAGGGACAGTCAACTTCATTATGCATTTTCTTTGATGAATAGTAAGGCTGGTAATTTTGATAAGGAATTATTTATCAAGTATATGACATTGTCTGCTGATAATGGAAATGTAGCAGCTGAATTTAATTTGGGTGATCTGTATTATTATGGAAAACTTGGAGTTCCTAAAGATGAAAAAAGAGGAATTAAATTTTTGAAATTAGCTGCCTTGCACAAACACCCAAAAGCAATTGAACTATTAAAAAAATTGGAAATTGATGTTTATAAAAGTTGAAAATTTACATTTAGTATTTATTTATTTATTTATTTATTTATTTATTTATTTATTTATTATTGGTAAACTAAAATTAATAAAATTAATAAATTTCAATTAATATTAATCAAAGTATTATTTTTATTTCGAAATCGGCGATTCGGCATCACGGTATAATAATAATAATAAGCCGAAATAAATTCGATGTCCTAAAGTTGTAAAAGTCATAAATCGTAAAACCATAAAGCCATAATTATTTACGGTAGGTATATGTATATACTGTATCACTTATTTTTATAACACAAAAACAAAAAACTATCTAATAATTCTTCAGTGAAAATTGCTTCAAAAGAGAATAATGTCTGCCTACTTCATATTGATTCTTGAAATGGCCCAAAAGTTTTGATTCCTTTATAGCCCTTTGCTTCTTTGATTAATATCATTTGTTATTAAACCCATAGAACTCTTTCTATACCTCGGATAACCATTAATGAGAAAGGCTCTCCGTGGTGAGAATTTTTTTTAATAAATTTTTTTTGAATTATAACGTGGTTATTTATTAAAATACTTAGTTATGTACACATCAAGAATTCAACCTATTTGTACAGGATTGATTTATTTATAATAATAAAATCACCAACTTAGTAGTAATAATAGTAGTAATCATGGTAATTGTAGGTGATTGTGGCAATAATCACGGTTCATTATATCCCAATCAATTTGGGATCATGTTATTAACATGAAATACTGCTAATAGAATAAAAATATTTTTATTTATAAAAATAAAAGAATGTATTCTGTCAGGAGTAATCTGCGCACTTGATGATAATTTGACAGGAATGTACAGATTTTGATGACAATGAATGGCCCGCTGATGTTCAATGTTATTAAAGAACGTGAGGATTTGGTCATACATCAAGGGAAAATTGGATACTTTGCATGTAGGAGGTTAGGGTTCAGATAATAAAAAGAAAAAGAAATAGAAATATATAAAATAGAAATATATAAAATAGAAATTTTACAAAAAATATATGGTACGTGTCCCCATACTCATCAAAAATTTTCATGTAACTTCTAACTGTATATAGTCCTCCAATTTTTGTGCAAATAGTTAAGTGATTCTCTTTGATTCAATGGATTAAATTTTTTTAATTGGATAATTTTAAAAATAGCCAGTTTTTAATATATTAACTAGACCTGTAAAAAAATATTAGCATTGCTTGTATATCTAGTTATTATTATCTTAATATTTACCTTTTTGTATTTTAAAAAAGTCATGTGAAAAAATCCTATACATTCATGACCACAAATTTTATAGAGATATAAAAACTGTTCTCCAATTTCATCATGCCATCCAGTTTTTGCTTCATTAACGTTCATATAACTTTTTAAGGTTGAAATTGAAGGCATATGCATTATTGACTTAATTGTATTATGGCTCAACAAATGAGCCGACATTATACATATAAAATTATTGAACATTTATTAAAATCAAATTTACAAATTAAAATTAGAATACAATTTTAAATATTACAATTTATTTTTGTTGTTGCACAGAATTTGTATTAACTCTTGAAGGATTGGATTTAATTTAATATCTATCTGATTATTAACTACATTTTCTTACACATTTTCTATGGTGCGAATCATCTAAAGACATCACGTACTGCGCCACTGCCGAAATTTTTTTGTGCCGATCTTGCTTTATAAAGAACTCAATATATAAAAATAAATCCCAATTTGTAAAAGATTCGCGACTTTGTCACGTGAATCATCGGTAAATCGTGAAAATAATCGGTAAATCGTGGTTTAGACGGTTGCCGAAATTTCAAATAACATAGTAAAGTTGCCCAACTTTAAGCCATTATAACTTTTTGTTTTACTAAATAACTCAAAAAAAACTTTCTATTACATTATTTCTCATGTCAAAAAGATTGCAAAAATAGAGAGTTTTTGGTAAAATGGCCCATATTTAATAAAGTATCAGCATTTAAAGATTGCCAACATTTTGTGATGTCTTTAGATGATCGGCACTATATTAAATTACTCATTTCTGTAGATATAGATGCTTGTAGTTGTTTAATTTCAACAGATTTTTGCTTGATTATCTAATAAAAAATATATTAATTTATATATTTATACGTGAGGGGTTCAAAAAGTTTTGACACTGTGCAATTATCTTGATGATCCTCAAATGTTTCCCATTTTGAGAATAATCATTTTATAGCTTGGGTAACATCCAATAAGTAATAGAAAATTTGGCACAACTTGATTTGACAATTGTGGAGAAATAATTTTTTCAATATTGCCTATTAACAATAATGGAAAATACTACATGTGAAAACCAACAATACTACATCTGGGTATGCTGGAAGAATGGTAAAGATGCTACTGATATCCATAGGGAGTTGGTCACTGCTGAAGGGGACAAGGCACTATCCAAACATACAATTTACTGCTGGATTGAGGCATTTGAAGCTGGACAATTAAGCATTGAAGATGCCCCTCATTCTGGACATCCCTGTGATGCTGTCACACCTTCAAACATTAATATCATTAAAGACCTTATAAATGACTACCCCCATATTACAATTGATAATATTCAGCAAGTGGTTCCCATTTCAACTGGAAGCATTGAAACCATCTTACATGAAGAAATTTCTGTCAGGAAGGTGTGTGCAAA
>CAUDNR010000285.1:14516-28464 GCA_958430865.1 Entrophospora sp. SA101
TAATTAATAATAGGAAAAAAATTAGAAATCATAAATAATGTGCCAAGAATAGTCAAATAAAAGGGGTTTAAGTAAATATAACATGAATAATCAGGTTTTTTCTAATAATGAAGTAGTATTACGACCTGGTAATGATAATAGTAATATTATTGTTATTATTTACAAAATAAATATTTGTAGAAAATCATTGTTCATACATTCGTACAGGTGTACGACCACAACGAATCTGTACGAATTGTACGAAATACAATCATACATAGTATGTAACGAAGATACAGTGAAATTGTAACAATGATGAATGATGATAATTGCATTGTTGAAAATGTCTCTTCAACTACTTCTTAAACAGGCACGGTGCAATCATGTGTTCAAAGAAGAACAAGAAGTGAAGTGTGGAACCATTTCACAGTTGTAGATGGAAAAAACCAAATGCAATTATTGTATTAGGCAGATATTTTTTTTGACTTTCAAAACCATTTATTTCCAAAGGCAACTCTTTTTAAAATTGTGCAGAATTCAAATTATTTCATATGTGTATATATTTGAATTAGATTTCAAATCAAATCATTTATAGATTCAAAACCGGTCTGAATCAAGTCAAAGCACAATTTGTACTTGATTCGTGTTTGATTTGAATTAAATCAAATCAGTTCAGTTCAAATTTTATTGATTCGTTCAGAGACTTAATTATCACCAGTGCTTAAAGAATCCAGAGACTTTATTATTAACATTACCTACTGCTACTTGTACAGAATAAAATAATCTCATTGTCAAATATTGAATCCGTGAGGTTACATATTTATGATCAACCATTTCTATCAGAATTTATAATTTTATTAACGTCAATTGAAAAACTCTTAAATATCCAATAGAGAATTGTCGGGAAAGCTACTTAAATCAATTGCACAATAGTGTAAAATCTAGTAAACTTATTTTTATAATGATAAAGTAAACCGGGAGCTAACTGAAGTATTCAATAATTGTAATTGATTTTATGGATATATTTGATTGTGATAAAATGCTTTCAATACTAGGTCAAACATTACCAAGAAATAATGATTTCTTATAGGTCAATTCTCGTTTAATATATTATTTGATTTTAATTTGTTGGGAAAAAATCATTTTTATTGTGCAACAAATAAAATTTTCTTTCTACGAAAAAACAATGATTTTGCCACTTGAGCTTTTATCTGAAGTATTTAAACACAGTGATGATGATTATGAAACATTATATTCTTGCATTCTTGTCAATAAACAATGGCACAATATTAATCTTCCGATTTTATGGAGAAATCCACTTTATTCTTATGATTCTATCAAAATAATAATTAATTGTTTATTGAAAGAAGATAAAGATTTCTTAACAAGGAATAGCATTGAATTGACTTTTGAGCTATTGGATAAATCACCATTATATAATTATGCTAGATTTTGTACTAGATTTTATTTCAGTCGTTACTATAATTCTCAATTGCTGCCAGACATTTCTAAATTGGATATTTTACAAAATAGATTAGTAAATTTTATTTTAGATCATTCAGCAGTTATTAGAGAACTTAGTACTGCTGAAATGTCTTCTTATTTGGTAAATAATTATTATAGACTTGATAATAGTTTTCAGAATCTTAATAAATTAGTTTGTTATGATAATATTAGCAATGAATTTATTGATAAATTAGCAAATATTTGCAAAGGTATTCAATCATTAGGAATGTATGGCTCATATGACAATAAATTTGAAGATAGTCTGGCTCAACTAATTAATGCACAAAATCAAATAAAGGAATTAAACATTAGTTCATACTTTAGTCAACCCTTATCAGATAATTTCAAAAAAGCAATTCTTACACATTCACAATCAATAATTTATTATACAAGTGAGGGATTAAGTAATATTGATCATATATTATTACCAACATTTATCAATTTGAAAACTTTATCATTTTGTAGTAATAATGAACAAGCAAAATATTTGAAAGATATTTCACTGCCAAATATTGAATCTGTGTCATTATATATGTGTGATATTTATAATGAACCATCCCTGTCAGATTTTTCAGATTTTATTAATATCAACAGAAAAAATCTTAAATATCTGGTTATTGGTGGTGCTTCAAATTGTGGTGAATTTTGGGAAGGCTATTTCAATCAATTGCACAATGTTGTAACAATCTAGTAGGCTTATCAATACTTTATAATAATGAATTAAACCAAGAGTTAACAGAATTATTCAATAGTTGTATTAAATTAGAAAGTATTGTATTTAAAATTGCTTGTAAGGATATGTATACATTAGATGGTGATAAAATACTTTCAGTATTAAATCAATCATTACCAAAAAAATTAAAGTCAATAATACTTCCTTGTTATTTCTTTACTGTTAATATCAATTCTTTTGATAATCTAATAAAGAATTGGAGAGGACCTAAACCCTTTACAATGAAGTTTGATGATTGTCAGAAATTAGTGGATTGATCAGGTTTTAGGATTTTTTATATAAATTTTTATATTTATTATTTTAATTGGTTGGGAAAATAATAAATCATTTTATTATGTATATATAATAAATAATAAATTAAATTTTTTTAATCCAGCTTGATGGCCATTTTTGCATTGATATTTTAGCAAGTTTAGTCTTGCCCCTTTTTTGTCAATCCGAAATGAATTTAATTCTAAATAGATAAAAAAAAAGATGGAAGGTTTATTTTATTGATTTTATTTATTTTTTAGATGGTAACTACTTCAATCTACACAAATCATAATGATACATAATATGAATAGAAAAATCATTTCGACCAAAATATTTAGACAGTAACTACTAATTTCGGTTTCATATATAAATATAATGGCAGAAACTAACTAAATTCTTTATTCTAGAATTTTCCCGAAGATTAGAATCAGTCAACGTCATTATCAAGCATTGGGATTCAACACATGAATCAGATCCAAAACTTATTAAAACTTAAATACATAGCAATAGATTGCCCTTTTTAAAAAATAACATAAATGAAATTAATTCTTTCAATTGGAACAATGACATCAACGAAGACAAACAATATAGTAGATATATGGAATATTTAAAACAGATAATAATTTTACCGTTGGATCTCGAGTGGTATGATGCTAGAAGTAATGCGAATTTTCTCAATGCAGTGGATCAATTATGGCACCCTTTTGATTTGAAAGGTACAACCGATGTTGTAATTCTTAATAAAGGTATTCAGTTGCTTATGGGCAAGAAGTTTCTTGAATCAGAGTAACTATAGAATTGAAAAAGAAAGAACAGGTGAAACAAAATACAAGGTTTCAAACACAAGCTCAGCTCCTCGTGGCTAATCATTATTCAAATAACAATGTATTATCACTCTTAAATGATCTCAATAACTATTGGGAATTTTTCTGGGAATATGATACTGAAATATGTTTTTACCGACCAGCTTCTGAAGAGCCTGCTATCAAAATGTTGCACGATTATGTATATGCAGAAAGTAATTCAATTAATGTATCTTTAGGAAGTGAGTTTAATGTCGATGAAAATGATTATCCACTTTCAAAGAGAAGAAAGTCAAAGTCATATAACTAATTTATAATTTTTAATAAAACCAAAAAATTATTTTATTTGTCAACAAATTTACATATTGTATTATTATTTTGAAAATATAGGAGCATTTTTCTCTCTGTTTTTTTTCTTCGAAATACTTCTGATTGTGCTTTGATTCTTGGGTTCAATAATGGATGATGTAAATTAAGTTCATATTATTATTTTTACATAGGGGTGTTACTTAAGAAAACGAATGATATTATAATACACATGTGTGAATAAAGTTTATATAAAGTATTTTGACGTGAAAGAATTCAATCAAAAAAATATTAAAATATTTGTTTACGTCTAAAAAACAATAAAATTATAATGAGTGATATCAATAATAATAAAAATTTATCAATAATAATAAAAATTTAATTAATTAAATATAATAAAGAACCTTTTTACAAAATGATTTGGTTACATAAATAAGATATTAATAATGTTCTTTCTATTTTATCTATTTCTTTCATTCGATCTCTTTCTTCTATCTATAAATCACATACATCATTATGTACAATTTTATGAATTGAGATTCCATTTTGATTTTAACCTTTCTATTTGTACTTCACCATGTC
The DNA here is from genome assembly GCA_958430865.1 of Entrophospora sp. SA101. Classification (NCBI taxonomy): domain Eukaryota; kingdom Fungi; phylum Glomeromycota; class Glomeromycetes; order Entrophosporales; family Entrophosporaceae; genus Entrophospora; species Entrophospora sp. SA101. The sequence continues at coordinate 18,678 of CAUDNR010000285.1, forward strand.
TTTTGGTCTCGTCAATAACTTCTTGTAATTTCTTTTCTCGATTTAATAATTGTGCTTCCATCTCTGCTATTTTAGATGTTAGAACATCAACTGTTAATGAATTCACATTATTATTAGTATTGCTGTTAGTTTTATATTTTTGATTTGGTTGTTCGTGTTGTTGTTGTTTATATGAATTGAATGCCTTTCTAAATATTGTATCACCATCTAATCTATACATATACTTGTAAACAATTTTAAATATAATACTTTCTAATTTAATACAACTATTGAATAATCCTGTTAACTCCTGGTTTAATTCATTATCATAAAGTATTGATAAGTTTACTAGATTGTTACAACATTGTGCAATTGATTGAAATAGCCTTCCCAAAAATTCACCACCATTTGAAGTATCTTTACCATTAACATCCAAATGTTTAAGATTTTTTCCATTGATATTAATAAAATCTGACAAATCTGACAAGAATGGTTCATTATAAATATCACAAATATATAATGTCACAGATTCAATATTTGGCAGTGAAATATCTTTCAAATATTTTGCTTGTTCATTATTACTACAAAATGATAAAGTTTTCAAATTGATAAATGTTGGTAATAATATATGATCAATATTACTTAATCCCTCACTTGTATAATAAATTATTGATTGTGAATGTGTAAGAATTGCTTTTTTGAAATTATCTGATAAGGGTTGACTAAAGTATGAACTAATGTTTAATTCCTTTATTTGATTTTGTGTATTAATTAGTTGAGCCAGACTATCTTGAAGTTCATAGTTGTATCTACCATACATTTCTAATGATTGAATACCTTTGCAAATATTTGCTAATTTATCAGTAAATTCATTGCTAATAGTATCATAACAAACTAATTTATTAAGATTCTGAAAACTATTATCAAATTTATAATAATTATTTACCAAATAAGAAGGCATGTCAGCAGTACAAAGCTCTCTAATAACTGCTGAATGATCTAAAATAAAATTTACTAATCTATTTTGTAAAATACCTAATTTGGAAGTGTTTGCCAGTGATTGAAGATTATAGTAATGACTGAAATAAAATCTAGTACAAAATCTAGCATAATTATATAATGGTGATTTATCCAACAGCCCAAAAGTCAATTCAATGCTATTTCTTGTTAAGAAATCCTTATCTTCTTCTAATAAACAATTGATTATTATTTTGGTGCTGTTTGTAGAATAAAATGGATTTTTCCATAAATTTGGAATATTAATATTGTGCCATTGTTTATTGACAAGAATGCAAGAATATAATGTTTTATAATTATCATCATTGTATTTGAATATTTCAATCAAAAGCTCAGGTGGTAAAGTCATTGTAAAGAAAAAAAATTTAATTTTTTATTTGTTACGCAATAAAATGATTAATAATTAAAATATAAAATTTTCAATAAACTCCGGGGCCATGAGAACCTCGTGGAATTCAGTTGCAACATATTATTGGGTGTCACAAGTCAGATTAGCCTTATATACACGAGGAAGATGAAAATGACTGTAGTGTTTTAGGTAAAGTGTACCCCAACGTAAATTTCGAACAATCAATTCAAATCATCACGGATTCTCGTCCTATCTTCAAACAGTCATGCTGCCTTTTTTGTTTAATATTAATGTTAATGATGGTTACGAAAGCAAATACACCAATCATTCATTATCTTGGCAGAGAATTTTATGATAATTACCTAGGAGATATGACATCTGGCCCCGCGTTTAATTTCAATAAGATATTTGTAATAATATATATTAAACGCAAAAAAAGGGCCTCTGGTTGTTAACAAATAGCACCTCACCTCCTTCTTCTTTAGAGCCAAATAACAATATTTCTGGCATGACTACTGATGAATGAGTGGCTGTTCACTTGTCTTGGACTCTGTCTAAAAGAATTGATTGTTTTTTAAAAAATTTTTTTTGATTCACTCCAAATACAAAGAAAAAAATAGAGGCTTCGCACAAATACTATTACGATGCCAGTTCACTAGCACCATTTGATTTGTTTTTAGTCATTAAAGGAATATATGAAAATGAATTGATATTTTCATTAATAAACAATAATAAAATTTTACTAAATCACATAAATATTTGACTAAAAAATTATGATGACAATGATGCTATATACAAATGTGATGATAGCAATCTATAGTTTGATACTAAAACTAATAATAATAATCGTAATAACCGTAATCATTGTAATAATGAACGAAGATATAGTACAAGAACAGGATCTTAATCAAGATCAGTTTAACAAGACCTTGATAATTTAATCGTCAAGAACAATATCTTAATCGAGTTAGTCGTCAAGTACAATATCTTAATCGAGTTAGTCATAAAATAAACGTTCTAATAGGATTTTTTTTTTTAGGTAAGATTGGTGTTATAGATTAGGACTATTGGGAAATAAGACGTTGTAGAAGAGTGACCATTATCGAACAGATCGAACAGATCGAGTGAGCATTGAGCTGATAAAAAAATCAAACACAATTTTTTGGGAAGCATGAGATGAAAAAAATGAGACGTTTCTTTGATTTAGTTAAAAATTATTTTTTATTTATTTTATTAATTTATTTATATAAATATATATTATTTATTATTTTGCTAAATCTAATTATTTTTCACTATTCGTTCACCTGATGTTAAAAAAATTTTTTGATCTTTCCTTACCTTTTAGGTTTTATTTTTTATTTTTTATCTACCACGTCCATCAACGTGGACAGAAGGTGTTGTTTTATGTAACATTTGTTTGATTTTTCATGCGTTGTTCATTTTTCGTCTTGATCACGTATCTTAATTTCGTTGTGTTTGCGATCATTTCATTGACATTTGTTATGTTAAAGTTATTTTGATTATATTGTGAGATATGGTCAAGAGTAGTACGATTATTTAATTTATTAGACTGTTTCAATGGTTTGTCGCGTGGTTGCTTCCAACCTCTTAGATTCGTTAACGAAATAATTGTTGGTGAAGTGATTGTTGACAAAATGAATCAAACCCATATCTATTTCTACATTATCAAATTCACGATTTTAATTGGTCAATCAACAAATTGCGTGGGTTAAAGTTTTGTGTCCCCAGAACAGTCTCCTGCTCACTTGCACATCCTCGATTACAAAACTTGTTTTTTAATGATTTATTTTTTTGTCCACGATAAATAAATTTATTTGATAGTTCATTTATTTTATTTATCATATGATTTTTTAATAATATCACGCACGATCACATTCATATTGACACACGTCTTGAATAAATATTATGTTGTTTTTGGTAAATAAGCATAATCTTTAATAAATTTTTGAACAAATCCTTCGAAAAGTTTTAAGCTCAAAATTTCAGTTTTAACTGAAAGTTAATCTGGAGGGATCATCAGTCTTTGTAAAAACAGTGTGCCCGGCTACAATATATTTAGAAATTCTTGTCTTATATTATTAAAAGACATCTTTACTGATAAAACATCAAACTGTCATGAACATGTAGGCAAACCCCAACGAATGTATATAATTTTACTAATATTGTGACTAAATACTAGCAATTGATTATTATTTTTTTAATAGAACACCAACGAAGGAAGGGTATAATGGTAAAAGTAGATAAAAAATAATATGGTTTATTATAATGATAGTGAAATCGAGATAATTTCGACTTTTGGCATCAGCAAAACGACCAGAGCTGCATGTATACTCTTGTCCCAGAGGATTGCTGTTTTATGGGAAAATTTTTTAACCTAATTTTGATTTCTAAAGACGACATAATTGCGTTAGAGTTCGAAATCTTAAATTCATTTCTAAAAAAAGAAATTATCGGCATTGATGATAAATTTAAAGATCAGCAATACCACTATCAATTTTGTCTTTTCTTACCAAACAAAACCATTAAACACGATCCATTATAAATAAAGTTGGATTAAATCTACAAAATTACTTTAATTAAATCATATATAGGTGGGTTTATGTTACATAAAAATGCGCACATTTTCTTTTATTTTAATAAATTTATATTGAATAACTTATTTATTCTTTCTTTAATGTTCAAAGTAAAATATTGACCATTTAGTAAAATCATTAAATGAATATTCAATGTATACATGCATTTTTGTTTCTCAATTTGTTTTTATCAGATTTGCTTGTGAAAATATTCTTTCAACATGTGCATTGGAGAAAGGTATAAGGAGTGCTAAAATAAAATACATTTCTGTATTTTTACAGGGATGCAGATAGAATTTTATAAAGTTTTGTGAGTTTAACAATTTCCATTAAAAATTCTATTTTACTCTGACAATAGGTTTAAAAAATGGGAATTATTCTAATATATAATAAAAAATAAAAATATGTCTGTTTATTTTTGGTTATCAATAAAAATAGGATTATACCCGAAAAATATCAATTATTTATTTAAATAAATGTCTGCTTATTTTTGGTTATCAATAAAAATAGGATTATACCCCGAAAACATCAATGATTGATTTTATTAATAAAAATAGAATTATACCCGAAAACATCAATAAAAGTATTAGTACACATTAATATTAAATAATAATAATAATCGGATATTTTCGGGTACACGAATTTTCCACGCAAATAGATTATTGGTTACCTTTTTAATGTAATACAATTATATATTTAAAAGTAAATTGGTCAATAAAAAGAGTCTGAAATTCCAAAATTTTACATATATATAGTAAAATGCCTCAACTTTGAAAGCCAATAATTTTATGACAATTAAAAGAGTAAACCGATAAAAACGAAATTTAAATCTTTAGCTTTAATTTTCTCGGTTTACTTTTTTCATTATCATAAAGTTGTTGGCTTTCAAAGATCATCGATTAAAAAATTTCCCCAAATTGGACATTCCGATACACATTCCACAAACTTCCAAACATAATCATTCAATATTAATGTTTTGCACAGTTAGTTAAGCTATCCTTTTTTGTACTAATACTATAATTTAAAAACAAAGAGGGAGATTTGGAAACTATCTGCAAAAAAATCACTATTCCACGCATTTCTATAAAAACAAAATCATTCACTCAAATACTTCATTTTATTTAAGAAAAAAATAATGAGTAAATCATTATATAACAGTGTTGATTCTGTGGGAGAAGCATTTAGACCTTTCGTTTCTTTAATAGCCACGGCAAAAACTATAATACAACAAATTGAGAATATTTATGAGAATGCACAATATAATAAGAGAATTTGTAATGTATTTTTGGATCGTGTAGATGCTGCTCCAGCTTACATTAAAAAACTAGAACGTAAAAAACTAGAAAATGAACACCTTTTTCGTGATGGAAATTATCAAAATCATTTTTTACGTTTTACCACTGTGTTATTCGAAATAAGAACATTTCTTAAGGATATTACTCATCTTTCTGGATGCAGTAAATATAGTTCAGCAAAAAATTTCAAGGAGATGTTTGAAAAACTTACTCGAGATATTGATAATGTTATGAGAAATTTAGAGTTTAAAACGACTGTTGCTCCTGAGGAGCAAAAACGAATTGATCAACGAAGTCTAGAAGAGGATTATGAAGAAATGGAAAAGGTTAAAAATTATTTATACGCATATTATAATCAATATATTCTTGATTATCATTAAATCAATTTCATATATCCTAAAATCTATATTATATATCTTTTTAAAAAAATTAGTTTTTGGAGTCAATTCATGGTGGAATTGTTGATGATAACAAACGAATGAACACATCTTTGCAAGAAGTACTTATTATCAAAAATCAGGTAGAGTCAAAAGATAAACAAGATTCTAATGATAATCCTATAATGGCAACTCAAATATCATCAACAATGTTACAAGATCCTATGTATATAAAAGAATCTGATTACCGAGGAAAAAAAAACCAAATTTGCAAAAAAATTTTGAAAGATGATGATCATAAAGAAGTTGCTTGTCAGCCTATAAAAATTCCCGATGAAGCTAGTTTACCGGTTGATTATCGAATTGTTCAGTCACAATTAGCTATTTTGGGAAAATTGCATGATTCAAATAATATATTGAGGTTCTATGGTCTTTCTACAATTGATGATGAAACAATTATGGTTCTTGAGTGGGCAGAACTTGGTGGTTTGGATGATGTTTATAATAACTATAAGATTAGTTGGCCTGATAAAGTATCAATAGCTCTTGAAATTTGTCGTGGGATTACATTTTTACACTCATGTGATATCCTCCATCATGATATACGTTGTGGAAATATTATGGTAATTGAAAAAACATATTATGTGTGCACACACATATATATATATATCTAAATAATATTTATTTTAAAAAAATTAGATGACTAAAAAAAAGGAACCAAAAATTGCAAATTTTGATTATGCTCGTAATGTTCAAGATACTACCAGGGAACTGAAAAACTTAACAGTTGTTGTTCATTGGTTATCTCCAGAAAAGTTATATAATCTTAAACAATCTTATAATTTTAAATGTGAAATATTTAGGTAAGAAATATGGCTTCATTTTTATTTACCATGTATGTAATATGTTTTTATTTTGTTAATATGTATTTCGTTTTGCAAACAAATTAGCTTCGGGATGTTACTTTGGGAGCTTGGATTTGAAAGAATCCCTTATGAAAAATGGGACATGTCACAAATTAAAGATTATGTATTAAGATACAAAAGAGAATTGGTTATTTATGATGATTCAGATAAAGAAATGTTAAAACTACAAGAAGAATATTCGGAGATTTTTATGGGTGGTAAGTTTTCAAAATTATAAATTCTAGGATTTTAATCTTTAGATAAAATAAAAGTATTAATATAGGCATCAATTATTCTATTATCCTGGATAAGCTTGGCAACATGAACCCACATTAAGGACATCTCTTCAAACCATTTTCTTTCAATTGAAAAGTTTGTCCGAAAAATGTGGCAAAAGAAATCCAAGCACCCCATTTCCAAAAAAAGAAAGTAATCCAGATGGCACTATAGTACGCAGTAAATATTCTGTTTCTGTTAGTGATAGTGAAGAAGTGCTAGAAACTAAACAAATTAATAAACCTGGTTCAATCACACAAATTATTCCGTTTGATGAAGGTTATAAAGCACATAAAAGAAAAGAGAGGCAAAAGGCTTGGGAATGCTTTAAAGCTCATGCTGAACTAGGAAACCCAGCAGCTAAACATTGGAAAGCATATTATATGCATGAGGGGTATTGTGGCCCCCCAGATAAAGAGAATGCAATTAAATTATATAAAGAAGCTGCTGATGAAGGAAATAGGGACAGTCAACTTCATTATGCATTTTCTTTGATGAATAGTAAGGCTGGTAATTTTGATAAGGAATTATTTATCAAGTATATGACATTGTCTGCTGATAATGGAAATGTAGCAGCTGAATTTAATTTGGGTGATCTGTATTATTATGGAAAACTTGGAGTTCCTAAAGATGAAAAAAGAGGAATTAAATTTTTGAAATTAGCTGCCTTGCACAAACACCCAAAAGCAATTGAACTATTAAAAAAATTGGAAATTGATGTTTATAAAAGTTGAAAATTTACATTTAGTATTTATTTATTTATTTATTTATTTATTTATTTATTTATTTATTATTGGTAAACTAAAATTAATAAAATTAATAAATTTCAATTAATATTAATCAAAGTATTATTTTTATTTCGAAATCGGCGATTCGGCATCACGGTATAATAATAATAATAAGCCGAAATAAATTCGATGTCCTAAAGTTGTAAAAGTCATAAATCGTAAAACCATAAAGCCATAATTATTTACGGTAGGTATATGTATATACTGTATCACTTATTTTTATAACACAAAAACAAAAAACTATCTAATAATTCTTCAGTGAAAATTGCTTCAAAAGAGAATAATGTCTGCCTACTTCATATTGATTCTTGAAATGGCCCAAAAGTTTTGATTCCTTTATAGCCCTTTGCTTCTTTGATTAATATCATTTGTTATTAAACCCATAGAACTCTTTCTATACCTCGGATAACCATTAATGAGAAAGGCTCTCCGTGGTGAGAATTTTTTTTAATAAATTTTTTTTGAATTATAACGTGGTTATTTATTAAAATACTTAGTTATGTACACATCAAGAATTCAACCTATTTGTACAGGATTGATTTATTTATAATAATAAAATCACCAACTTAGTAGTAATAATAGTAGTAATCATGGTAATTGTAGGTGATTGTGGCAATAATCACGGTTCATTATATCCCAATCAATTTGGGATCATGTTATTAACATGAAATACTGCTAATAGAATAAAAATATTTTTATTTATAAAAATAAAAGAATGTATTCTGTCAGGAGTAATCTGCGCACTTGATGATAATTTGACAGGAATGTACAGATTTTGATGACAATGAATGGCCCGCTGATGTTCAATGTTATTAAAGAACGTGAGGATTTGGTCATACATCAAGGGAAAATTGGATACTTTGCATGTAGGAGGTTAGGGTTCAGATAATAAAAAGAAAAAGAAATAGAAATATATAAAATAGAAATATATAAAATAGAAATTTTACAAAAAATATATGGTACGTGTCCCCATACTCATCAAAAATTTTCATGTAACTTCTAACTGTATATAGTCCTCCAATTTTTGTGCAAATAGTTAAGTGATTCTCTTTGATTCAATGGATTAAATTTTTTTAATTGGATAATTTTAAAAATAGCCAGTTTTTAATATATTAACTAGACCTGTAAAAAAATATTAGCATTGCTTGTATATCTAGTTATTATTATCTTAATATTTACCTTTTTGTATTTTAAAAAAGTCATGTGAAAAAATCCTATACATTCATGACCACAAATTTTATAGAGATATAAAAACTGTTCTCCAATTTCATCATGCCATCCAGTTTTTGCTTCATTAACGTTCATATAACTTTTTAAGGTTGAAATTGAAGGCATATGCATTATTGACTTAATTGTATTATGGCTCAACAAATGAGCCGACATTATACATATAAAATTATTGAACATTTATTAAAATCAAATTTACAAATTAAAATTAGAATACAATTTTAAATATTACAATTTATTTTTGTTGTTGCACAGAATTTGTATTAACTCTTGAAGGATTGGATTTAATTTAATATCTATCTGATTATTAACTACATTTTCTTACACATTTTCTATGGTGCGAATCATCTAAAGACATCACGTACTGCGCCACTGCCGAAATTTTTTTGTGCCGATCTTGCTTTATAAAGAACTCAATATATAAAAATAAATCCCAATTTGTAAAAGATTCGCGACTTTGTCACGTGAATCATCGGTAAATCGTGAAAATAATCGGTAAATCGTGGTTTAGACGGTTGCCGAAATTTCAAATAACATAGTAAAGTTGCCCAACTTTAAGCCATTATAACTTTTTGTTTTACTAAATAACTCAAAAAAAACTTTCTATTACATTATTTCTCATGTCAAAAAGATTGCAAAAATAGAGAGTTTTTGGTAAAATGGCCCATATTTAATAAAGTATCAGCATTTAAAGATTGCCAACATTTTGTGATGTCTTTAGATGATCGGCACTATATTAAATTACTCATTTCTGTAGATATAGATGCTTGTAGTTGTTTAATTTCAACAGATTTTTGCTTGATTATCTAATAAAAAATATATTAATTTATATATTTATACGTGAGGGGTTCAAAAAGTTTTGACACTGTGCAATTATCTTGATGATCCTCAAATGTTTCCCATTTTGAGAATAATCATTTTATAGCTTGGGTAACATCCAATAAGTAATAGAAAATTTGGCACAACTTGATTTGACAATT
>CAUDNR010000286.1:0-35463 GCA_958430865.1 Entrophospora sp. SA101
TTCAGATAATACTCCAGAATGTTATATTAAGTTAGCATACAAATGCACAGATGCTGATCCTGAAAAAAGACCAACAGCAGATGAAATTTTAAAAATTATTACTTTTTGGAAAGATGCAATTGAATCTAATATTTTTAGTTATTCTGAAGAACAGCTTGATGAATTAGAAGAGATAAAAAAAATATTTGAGGAAGCAGATAAAAAACCCTTTAATCCCTCAACAATTATGGCAACTGTTCATCCAAATGCTATTTATACAAGTAGATTATTGAATTTACAAATCTTCCTCAACCTGTAAACTCCAATAAAGTTACAATTATTAGTAATAATAATAGTAATTATATAATTTATTGTTAAGTATTTAATCTTAATTATTTATTATTAATGATATTTTAAATTATAGAATCTAAACAAATTGAATTAAATATGTCAGATTCTAAACAAATTGAAATAAATATACCAGATAATTTATGAAAAAATTTTATTTATCTGATTATTGAAATTTTCACATTAGTTTTTTTATTATTATCAAAAAATTTTTTTTAATAATTATATGCTATCTATCTATTTTAAATTAAAGCAGACGTTCCTTGTAATTTAACCTGATTGTATCCGTTGATTATCTGGGTGTTTAAGTACTTGGTCAATCAATAAAGTTCAACACCTGGATAATCAGTCAGTCAATAAAATTCAACATCTAGTGAAAATTTTCAACACCTAATTAACTGGATGATTGGTGAATATCATTTGGCAGATACAACCTATCACCATGTCACTTATCATCATTTAGTATTATTTATTCATTATTTTTTTAGTATTTTTATATTCATACTGTTTTAACATTTCATCATCTATAAACACTATAAATAATAATAATAATAAAAATGATCAACCATTGTGAGATAAAAATCTACGTCTCACAGTAAATCAATATTTTATTTATAATAATATGCCAACAATGCTAATACAATTTCTTCCAATTTATTTATACTAAATCATAACAACAATTCCTGTGAATACATATTTATGCTTTATCTCAAAACTATCTTTCACTATCATTAAACAATTCCTTACACTAAGAAATACTAAATAAAATTTTTTAGATATCCTGATTGTGGTTTTTGGTAGGTGCCTTCTAGCTGTCTTCCTCTTTACTACAAAGTCAGGCACATATCTAAAAACTACTAAATAAAATTCATCAATATTACCTTACTAAAACTCACTAAAAGAAAAGAAAAGGAATAAAAAATAATAAACAAATATAAACAAATATAAAATTTATTATGCTTGGGATTAGCATGAATTCATTGTTAGAGATAGATTTATTATCATTACTAAAATAAATTCGAAGACTATGACAAGGACAAGGACAAGGACAAGGTTAAGGACAGTGTTATTTATTAAATTATTATGATGATGATAAAGATGATGATCCATGAAGTTGAGAAAATTACAATGTTAAAGGTTCTATCATCCAATTCTCTGATTTCTTTGAAACCCTAATTTATCCTAATTAAATGTATTTGTAGGATTATTTTCAAGTTATTTCTAAAGTGATCAATCATTTAAATTCCTTCATTTAAATTTAATTGAGAAATAAAGGTCTGTTACATTTTAGAGCTTTAGAATATTTACTTCTCCGTTGTTTAAGATATTTTCCATGGGCTAATTATTTTATTGTGATTAAATAACAAAGATATTGCAGGGAGCAGTGTGCCATCTCCCAGAAAAGGTCATTGATATCACCAAGCTTACTTTGTTAAAAAATTATATTATATACATTTTACATTAAAGTTTTCAATCCATCATGATTAACCTTTTCCAATCTTTTGTATTCAATCAAAGCACTTTTGAGAAAAACCAAATCTCAGAATGTTCAAGTTTTCCAAGAAGCTTGCACTACTCAAGCTTAGCCTTCAGCAAATATGTTCTCATCAATAGAGATGGTTATATGAGGTAAGGTCAAACCCTCTGTTTTATGAACAGTCAATGAGAAGGCATTTTGGAGCAGGAATTGTATAAACTATTAATTAATTAAGGAAGGTATTTTCATCACTCATTATTGTACAACAAATGTATAATTGACATTTTGTCTTGTCTTGATGATAGTTGAGTTCCTTTTCCTTATTGTTATCCAGCATTAGATAACATGATCAAAGGAAACAATGAAAAATTCCATCATATAAACTTTAATTAATTAAAAAATGTATTTTCATCACTGTTTAATATAATAAATAGGATAACATTTGTCTTGCATAATCTCAATGCTATTCAGGTTACCTAACATTACATTAATAATAATAAGGAAAAGTAACACAATCAAAGAAAATAAAGAAAATTCATCACATAAATTATTAAATAATAAGTATTCTCATCACACATTATTTGTTATAACATGTGTAAAACAACATTATTTGTAAATATACATTGATATAAAATCAAATTTGTGTCAATTTGAAATTTACCAATTAAATTTTGGGTGTTTGAATACAAATTTCTGATTGGCTAATTTGAATTTCACGCGTGTGAATTTCAAATTGACACAGATTCCAAATTCACGCACAACATATGCACCTAAACACAAAAAAAAAATATCTTGTTAAGTTTCCATTTCATCACTTGTTTTTGCTCATTTCCAATGATTTCTTCAACTTTTTCAAAAGACTTTGATTCAACAAACATGTCCTCAAGTTTTTTCAGTGCTGCTTAATTCTTGTCAACATTTTTTCCTTATTTTTTATTGTTTGATGGTGATGGTGATGATATGACAAGATGATAATTCTATAACTAGATATGTAAATTCCAGCTCCAGGGCTTCCAAATGCAAAAAATCATTCCCACCTGGTACCAATTTGCCAACCATTGAAATTTTAGGTTATCCTTGATTTATTGGAATCTAGTAAGTAAATCATTTATATAAATAAATACATTCAAGTGTCTAATAGTTTACATGCCAGTTTAATTGTAAAATAAATTTTTTTACCTAGAATTGATATGATATGATGCCAAAATACTTGTTCCAAAGATTTTTTGTTTTAGTGACTCTGTTGTAAATCTTTTTTAGTAAAACAACTCTCATATCCCAATTTATTATCTTTTTATGGATGTTGTTAATGTATGTGCCAGTGCATATGAATAGAAGGAGGATTTGCAGCAGTTGCTTGTGGCCACCATTACCACCATCATCGTTATCATTAACATGACCACCATCACTATTACAAACATTGTTAATGTAGTTGCTGCTGCTATTATTGTTATCGTCATTGTATCATCATTATTGTAATCATAATATAATATTCTGGAGTATTATCTGAAAAACTAGGCCTTAAGCCACCACAGATCTTGAAAGCAAGATCTATATCATGTGGTTGATCTTTGAATGGCTGTTGATGTGTTGATGTTTCTGACATTAAAATCCCAAAGCTATAGATGTCAGATTTTTGTGTATAAGGTTTCTTATTTAATACCTCTGGTGCAATATATGGCAGTACTCCAACTATATCATTTTTACTTGATGTTTCTTGATCAGCTGGGCCTGATAACCCTAAATCTGCTATCATTGTCTCAGATAAATAATCAAAATATAAAATATTACCACTGTGAAGATCACTATGTATAAGTTTTTCTTGATGAAGTGTGTTTAAACCTGAGATAATATTATAAAGTTTTTTAATTTTATCATTCCATCCTGTATAATAATTTAAGTATTTTTTAAAATCTCCTTTAGATGTATATCTCATTGCAAGAACATATTCTTTTGTATTTGGATCTTGTGAAATCCCATAAATATTAACAATAGCCTTGTGATAAGGTCCTATAAATTTAATGTGATTTTGAAGCTTTATGAAAATCAATAAAAAATTAATATATTATTATTTAAAAACTATTAATTAATTGTCAATTAATTATATCAAATTATTTACCTCTTTTAAAAACTCTTCAAAAATATTTTGAGAATTTTTAAACTTTTTTAATGCTATTTCACCATTACTAAAATAATATCTTTTATTATTTTTAATATATCTAGGACCATTTGACCAGTGACACTTATACACAGTTGCAAAACCACATTCACCTATTCCTTTTTTAACTGTGAGTTGGTCATAAGGAATCCATTAAAGGTAATGATAACTATCAAATCCTTTTGCATCAAGCTGTGTATTTCTGATTATTTCATCTAATTTGTCATTACCACTGCTAGTCCAACTTTGAGCTAACAATTTGGGATCACATGATTGACACCACTGGTAATTAGTATTATATCTTGCACAAACAGAACAGGTTCCATATTCTTTTCTTTCTTTAAACCCCTTAGTATTATCTTATTATTTCATTATAAGAAATTCAAAATAAAATAGAGTTATTTTTCAACATAATAAAAATAAACATTCATTTAAAACATATAAAAAAGATAAATTATAAATTATTTCACCTTCAATTGTTATTATAAGTGCAAAAAAATAAATTTATTTAATTAGACAATGTGTTGTAAAAGTTATTTTATAATATAATATAATATAATATAATATTTACCAGCTGGTTATTATGAAGAAATAAAGAATATTTAATTTAGATGATATAAAAATTTATTTTGTGTTAGTAAAAGTTACTTACATGCTGGTTATTATTATTATTTTTCTAGATATAATTAAAATAAATATTGTTAGTGAAGTATTCTCCAAAGGTTAATTGGAAATACTAATAGTGTTTTTGTAATCATAAATGTAAGATTGTTAAACAAGTTATTTAAGTTGTTTTGTAAATCGATTGGCCAGATAAAAGTAAATGACTGAAATAAATTGATCACAAATGAATAATAGAAACTTTATAGAAGCCTTTTAGCTTCATAAAAGAGCCATTTTTATTTATTTGGTACCATTAAATGAGCTTACAGATTTCTAGGTAGAAGAAAAAGGCAGTAAGCAAGAATCAAAGTAGCTTCATTAACCAATTAATTGACAAGCACTGAATTATTTGCAATTAGTCAAAAGTCAAGCTATAAATAACCAAAAGGCTACTGTTTAAAAAATGTAAAAAATTTATTATTTCAAAATATTATAATTTGGCTTTAAGAAAAATAAAATAAAAAGATAGATAATTATAATGAATAAATCAATCCTTTCTTTTGCTATTACTAATTTCCAATGAAATTTTATTCATCTTCAACATTTAAGAGAAAAGAATTAATATCAAGACCATCTAATGAAGTATGGTATGAATCTGAATATAATTCATATGCTTGTTGCAAATCATCACTACTACCACTAATAGTAGCATTATTACTAAAATCTAATGTTTATAAAGTAATTAAAAAATGTGAATAAAAATATTGTTAATAAATAGTAATTTCCAATTAATTGATAAATTTTTATTCACCTTCATTAAAATCAACATTATTTAATAAACCATTACTTTTTAAGCTTTTGGATTTAGAAATTTCTTCATCTAAGATTCTACTTATATAATATGCATCTGGATGTGACTTGTGTAATTGTTGTGAATCACTACTACTACTACTAATATTATGATTATCATTACTAATACTACTACTGACACTACTTCCAACACTATTATCATCATCATCATTATTAAAAACTCCACTTTGCTTATCTCTAGCAAACATATAAAGATCATAACTAGTTGGTCTTTTTGATGGATTCACATCCCAACACCTCTGCATCATTTCTGCATAATCATCAGGCATTTCAGATAATATTGGTGGTCGTAAACCTTCACATATATCAAAAATTAAACAATAATTGTGAGCCCTGTTGTCAAATGGTGGATGACCTGCAAATATTTCCCACATTAACATCCCAACACTATAAATATCAGATTCTTTTGTGTTCTTTTTGCCTCTAAGTAGCTCAGGTGCAACATATGATACAATCCCATAAACTTTATCTGATGATTTTTCATCAACTGGCCCACATAATCCCAAATCTGTAATATAACAATTACCTTTATCTATTAATATATTACCACTATGTAGGTCACAATGCATGAAATTATTTATATGTATATGATATAATGAATTACATAAATAATAAAATATTGTAATTCTGTCTTTTAATGTCAAATTTAAATGATTTTTCTGCAAATAATCCCTTAAATTTCCCTCTGATAAATAATTTAAAACAATTGCATGATTTCCATTATTTGGGAATTTAGTTATACCATAGCAAGAAACAATCATCCCTGATTTAATTTTAAAATAATTCATTGCCTGAAATGAATATAAAATCAATTAGTATTATATAATAAATATTTATTTTTGTTTTAATGATAATTACCAACCTCATCAAAAAAGGCTTTTCCTAGATTATTTGAATCATTTAAATTTTTTAATACTACTTCTTGCTTTCCAAAATAATCAAATTCTTTTTTATTTTCATCATAATCAATTATTCTTCCTCTTGTCCATGTAGCAGTAAAAATTGAACTAAATCCACCTTCAGTTAACTTTGTTACATCATCAAATTGCTCAAAAGGTATCCATTCTAAAATAAATCTTGGCAAAGATGATTTCATTTGACATTGTTGAATAAAAGCATCAACTATGTTATTCCCAGATGTCCAAGTGGTGAAAAGACCCTGTAGTTGTAAACTAATGCAACCTTCACAGAATCTAACAGAATATCTTGTTGATTTACACTTATTACATTCTTTTGGTTTGCCCCATTTATCTCTTGCATTTCTTAATTCAAACTCATAAATAAATCTTTCATTACAATATTTTTTTTCATTTTCAGAAAGCTTTTTGTTTTTTTTGACTAATGAAAAAAAAACCCTTTTTCTTTTTTCTCTGAAAGAATCAACCATTGCATTATTATATATTTCATTATAAATTTTAAATAAAAATTCCTCTCTTTCTGATGTTAAGAATTTAACATGTCACATTATAAATAAATGTTTTTATATGATTTAAATTTCAACTTGGAGAGTAGAGAAAATGATACTTTTTTTGTGCTTGAGAAAAACACTAGTCCGTTTATTTATTGCAATTAATATTATTTCCTTTTGCAGGAAATTGTATTATTAGTATTGACACCCATGACATAAATAATAATAATGTGTTCTAAATTTCTAATTTTTTGCCGATTTCTCGAATTATTTTGATTTTTGGCGCATTTTCACCTTATTTGGCCAATTTTACGTTGTACGTAAAAGAGTGCTTTGCTTGCTATTATCTTATTACATGATGCTAATAATTCGTATTGTTGAAGAGAAGATTTTGCCACTATTAAAAGAAATTGACCAAGTCTTTTTAGGAATAACTCGTAGAATTTTGAAAATAATTGCCATCATTAATCGTTCAAATTCGCCAATGACATTGAAACTTCGTCAGGAGTGAATGAGTACTTTAGAAGAAATAATGAAAAACAAAATGTCGTATTTGTAATATAATTGAATATCATCAAAAAAATTTAAATTATCAACGATTAAAATTTATTGAAAACTATTGCTATCATTACCGAATGCAATGTGGTGAGGGTACACATATACAAAAACTATGCTATTCCTATCTGGGATTGCTTAACAGTTAGTTCCGTGGGAACAATCATCCTCACGTGAATTGCTGTGTTTAAAAATCTGAAAACTTTGTAAATGAAGAGGTGTTTATGATGCCTAATATTATTCTTTTATTATTTATTATAAAACCGCAGTTTATTCTTGCTATATAGCCATATGGACTTATAATTTATTTAGTAAACTGGTGGTGGTACACATTTCCTAAACAAGATTTCTTTAACCAATCATCTTTTGAATTCACATTAATATGATCAGGTGCTCCTTTATTATTATATGGATGGACCAATTATAAGAGAATTAGGGTTATTCAAAGATTCGAAAAAGGTAATGAATACGGAATAAAAAAATTGGTATAAATAAATTTATCTTTCGTTTTCACAAATAGGAGATAAATTTTTTTTAAAAAAAAAATGTCGGAAAATTCTGATTATGTTTTCTTATTTTCTGAATCTAACGCAACACATTTTCAAGATTATGCTGGTTCACAACCACCAAGTTATGAAGAAGCAATTAATGGTTCATTAGACCCCACCAGTGTAACTATTAACCCTTTACTTAATCCCAACAACAACGGGAGAAGTGTTGATGACGATCCAACTAGACAGCAAACATCTGATGAAAATTTACCACCTCCGCCTGAATACAATCTTTCTGATGCTAAATTTAAGAGAACTTCTGAAGGTGTTACCACATGTGAACCAAAGCTGAATAGAGAGCCAGAATCATTATATAGATTCATGCTTGCACATAACGATAAGCCTAACATGGCTATAAAGATACATGGTTATCATTATGAGACAAGGCATTATACCTATACTTACACTGATGCAAATGGTAATATTCAATACGGAACTCGTAGTGAAACTTATGTGGTTACGGATTTTTTGATTACAATAGATTTATCTGAATATGTTTTACCAAATGGAACAATTCATGCAATTCCAAATAAAAAAAATCCAGATCCTCAAATAATGGACATTATCAATGAATACATTAATCATGAAAACAAACTAAAAGAATTTATTATGAAAAAAACAGTATTATGGGACTATCAATCTTTGACAAAAGCAATATCAACGTCAATTCGTCTACATGGATTTCATAGATTTTTGGAAATAACTTATCCACTTCAAAATCATAAAGTAAAAGTTCAATCGGATCATAAATTTGCAAAATTTACCAGAAACACTTTTACACAAGTTTTATGTGTTGTCACCTGTGTTTGTATAGTTTTTTGGCCTTTGTTCTGGTTATATAAAAAATCATTTAAAAACCAAATTAGAAGTGATTTTTGTATGTCCATATCAACAAGAGATTGGTATGATAAACACATATATTATATCCTTGGCGAAATCAGAAATCAATAATTTATTTGTTTGTTTGTTTGTTTATTTATTTATTTATTTATTTATTTATTTATTTATATGTAACCAACAATATTTAAAAAAATAAATGATTTATTAATAATACAGTCAGGGAATATGCTAAATATGGGAAGAAAAATTTGTCAATCAATTCATATATATTACAAATGGTCTAACGTGATACTTCAGTATATGCTTAAACAAAAAATTTTTTTAATAAAATTCATATATAAAAGTCGAAACAAATTCTGAATATATAGCCGAGGATCACTTAGGATCACTGTAAAATTTACAAGATATAATAAGTTATTAATTCTATTAAAAATATATAATAATGATAATGATATAGATTTTTTTACTAACACTATATTGAAATGCTCTTTTAAAATATTAAAAAGTTTAAGTTCTTTATATTGCAAATTGGAAAAAATCTCTCAAGCAAGAATCAGAAAATTAGATGGAATAATAAACTAGAAAAGTTGGAATCAATTTCAAATCAATTTGAGTCATATATGGTCTTTTGACTGAGAAAAATCAAATCAATTAATATTAATTGGGTTCCTGGAAAATTTTGTAAAGATAGTGAATGTTTAGGTTCATCTTGTTCTCCCTTGATATAAGGCTCTTTTAGTTAGCTCTTTGTCAAATATCTTCATCAGATGATGAGATTTTAAAACGAATCAAATTGGTGGTTAATCAAAAAATAATAGATAAATTAGCTTTGTTCTTTAATCCAATGAAGCAGTTAAAAATTTCGGAGCATTATGATACTGAATGGGTAAACAAAATAAGCCACCAACTTGCTAATGATAAAAATAGTGATAATGGTGAAGAAGATTTCATATATAAAGAAGTTTGTATAAGACTTGTTAAAATCTAATGTTGATTTAGTAAATTTTATGGTTCGGATATTGATGAACCCGAAGAAATGAAATTAACAAGTATCTGTTTTCAAAGATTTGATTTAGACATTTTAGAATGACGGGAACCATATCAAAATCAATATTATGTTCCAGTGCACATAGTGAAAGGAAGTTCAGTGCAGCTTGTTTTAACAATAGATGAAATCTAATCAAATTTAAATCCAACAAAATTTGATTAAAATTTATATAAAACCCCATTTTCTAATATATGTGCCTATTCCGGGATTGAATAAGGTTTTGGGTAATTAATACTGTGAAATTTTTTTGGGCATGGGTTGGAATGTCATTCAATGGGGGAAATAGGACAAAATGAAACATTGGAAAAAAATATTTTAGAATGGAATAAAGATAGTTCCATCAGTTGGATTCAGCTAAATATATGGAATAAAAAAATTCATATAAATATGTTTTTTGATAAAGAAGCATAAAAAAGAAATTCTTATGGCAACCTAGATTTTTTTCAAAAAGATCCAAGTGAAAGAATTTGAAAATGAAATGTTTAATTACTAGTCGGATTATATCAAAAGCAATAATATTCCAATATGATTTTGAATTATTCATTTGTGAATTTCAAACATGGTTTTTCAAGAATTGTTTTTGAAAAGTGCTATAACAAACCATAGTTATAATTAAAATTAAAGAAATAGTTGAATTAGTATGTGGTTGCAATCCTGTTTGTTGGAAAGTAAAAAAAAAATCTCCAAATGAAAGGTATTTTTAAAGCTCTGAACAAATCAATGAAATTTGAATCGAATTACCTAATTTTTGTTTCGTTTCATACAAAACTATCGGATATATAAATAAATTAGCATGGTTCTCTTTGGTTTGGATTCGAATCAATATACACAAAATCTAATAAATAAATTAATTAATTCAAATGAAAATTGTTTTGCGAATCTTGTTTCAATGAATTATAATTAAAACTCGTTGAAATGACTATGTCAAAATAGTTATTGATTGAACATATATAATAATACAGAAAGAAGAACTTTCCCATACCTAAATGATACGGAGTAGAGATTCACAATAACGCAATTTTGACCATCCCTATATGTAACTCTTAGAAACCTTAACTGTTAAAGTTTCAAAACTCCATTGAAACATAAATCTTTTTTCATTTTTACGTTATGGTTCTTTTTATTGTCCTGACAAAAAATATCCCGCGCTGGTTTTCATAAATTTGGGTGCGGGAAAGCGTATTCTCCTGTATTAGTATTAGTATGTATTTCTCATCAAAATGCATTCCATATCAAAAATACATTTTATATCAATATAAAAATCTGGACCCACTTTTTTTGAATATGGCTCGATTCAATTCATTCGGAGCCTTGGCTATACGTGTTAAATAATCAGCATTAACCGAAAGACCACTTTAACATTTATAAGAATCAAAAGTTTATTGTAATTATAATTTAGCTTTAAGAAATAAAAATAAAGTTAAAAATAAAGATGATAAATAATTATAAGCATAATAGAAATTCGATTATATCAGAAATGTGATGATCATTTGTGATATATGCAAATTTATATTGTGCTACAATTAATTTCAATTATTTTAAAGTACTTGAGTTACGTTAAAATGCACAAAAGTAGTTAATAGGTAACATGACTTTTTAAGCAATATTGCAAAAAAAAATTATACGATTATTATCTTTAATATATACTCTTTCATTTAAAAAAATAAGATGCAATTAGATGCAATTCAATGAATAGGTTACATATGAAGTAAAATTTACATTTTTTTAACAAAGTGCTTCGTATACAAAGGTAAAAAAAATTTTATTATTATTATATAAAATAAATAATTGAGTAAAACATAATAATACATGTTGGATAGAATGATAAGTTAAATAATAATATGAATCAGATATAAATGAAATAAACAATAATATAATTTACTATTTATATAATAATATATTTTACCATTCATTTACTAATTCAATTTTTCTATTTAAATCAATGTCCAAATTTATTTCAGGCATGACTATATCTTCTTCTTGATCTTCTTCATAACTCTCTTCTTCAATGTCTTCACTTGTTAAAATGTCACCACCTTCATTTAATCTTTCAAGGAATGAGTCAACATTTTTGAATATCCCTTTTTTGTAATATTCTTCACAATGTTTACACACATTTTTCCAACTTTGATAACATTCATAATGATATCCGTGACCACATATCAATACATTTACATTTAGGTTTCCTAAAACTTGTTTACATTTATCACACAAATTAGGCTTTGGAGGAAAAGATGTATGATAGCCTGTTGGAAAGAATCTTATATCAACAGTTTTATTTAGAGCTTCCAATTTGTAAGTTTTAAAATTTTTTTTTGGTTGTCTATCTTTATCTTTATTTTTTTCAAGGTTTAAATAAATCAAGTGGAAATGATCTAATAAAAATATACTGGTTCTATTTGTTAATTCATCCAGGACTGGCTCAGTATATGGATACTTACGATAATTTTTAAATGAGTTGATTGTTGTTTGATCATGAAGATCAAGAACATAAGCTTCATTAATTATAGCTTCTGCTGAATCTAAGGAGGTTGTGTTGGCTCTTATCTGGCTATGTATGTTTTCAACATAATAATCATTAAAATTTACAAGGTATTTTTCAATTGATTCACTAAATGGATGAGAATTCTCTTTCCAATAAAAATAGTCCGATAAGAAGGCTAAAGGTGCTTTATTATAATTTTTTCTTTTCCATCTTAAAGCAAAGGTCCAAATTCGAAAGAGTGTTTCTAAATATTCATTAAATGAACCTGACCTGAACAGAACAGCATAAACATCCAATGTGGAAGGAATAATATTATCTAACAGGTCTATCATCATCCTGTATTCTATATCCTTACAGTTGTTAGGGAATTTATTTAATATTACATGTGATATTTTTTTCCATCCTCTATTTAAAAGATCTAACAAAAAGTTTATTCTCCAAGGTTGAGGCTTTTCAGCCAAAATTTTTTTTGGTCCAAAAAGAGAATGGTACATCTTATTGAAAAGCTCCCAGTAAACTAAAATTACTTGCTCTCTTGAATTTAACGAAACATGTAAAGGACCAATTAAGGGTATAAAATTTCTAATAATAATATTATTAGAATTTTGATTTCTGATATTGGTTATGGCTTTTCTAATAAATAATTGTCCAGGCCAATCAGCTGAAACAGGTATGACATTATTTATTAAATATCTAGAAATACTTTCTATTCTACTTATTGATAACAGAACATCCACATAGTCATCTAATGAATGTAGATTTTTCTGTTGGAATTGAACTATTCTTGTTTCACTCATGGATCTGTCTTGTTTCCTTTCAGCAATTAAAGGATTATAAAAATGAATAGAAAGTAATTCAGTTCTATTGGACTCTAATGATTGTTGTAAGTTTGAAGAGGTCCACCTTATTTTTCTATCATTATAACTTTGATCAAATACTCCTTTGAAATTATTCATTAATTGGAAATTTATTCTATAAGCTTCAATATTGTTGGAATTGAATATGGATATTCCATTATAAATTTCAGGAATTGGGCCACATTCAATTTTTTTTGACACAACAGTTGCCATATGGTTGACAGTGGAGAGTGAAGTAGAATTAGGCTGTCTCCAGCCATGTATAGAGTGGTAATCATCAACATTAAAACAAAACAAATTATTCATCTAAAATTTTTATATACATGATAAGTATTTTAGAAATTAAATATAATTATTAATTGGGTTGTTTATTACTTACATTTTCATGAAAATATTCATTAATTTTTTTTGGATGATCACTTGCTAATTGTTTTTTATAATTCTCAATAGTTTTGTAGCTGGTTGTAATCCCAATTCTAGACAAAGTGTCTATTGCAGTACAACTTGTTCCTGCAGCAACAAGATATAAACCAATATCAAGTTTTACAGAATTTATGAATTTATTACGTAGACCTGCCAGCAAATAACAAAATGCTACAATTGATCTTTTAGCATCATCTTTATTTTTTTCTTTTCTTCCACTTGGAATAATTGCTTCAACCATTTCATTAAAAAAACCTTCTAATCTTTCATCCTGTTGTGTTATCATATCAGAAAATTCCTCAGGATCCAATTTGATATTATTTTTTAATTTTCTTTGCTGATTGTAAAGGATCTTGCTTAAAATTTCAAATTTTGATACAAAGGTAGGATCATTTTCTATTTAATAAATAAATTATTAAATTATTATTTAAATTAATCAACATTTAAAAAAAAATAAATAGATAAATTACCACTATTGATTTCACTATCAAAACTAGAATCTTCATTTTCCTCCACGTAATAGAGTTGATTTTCAAGCTGGAATTTCATTTGTTCTATATTTTTGACTAATAATGAAAAATCTTCCCTTGACATAATAACATTTTCATTGGTATAATTAACTTTAATATCTGGCCACTCCAATTCATTAGTAGACATATTAATTAATTGGCTAGATGAAGATCCACTATATGAATCATCAGTTCTTTGAAAATTTGATTCACTAGAATTTTTGTTTCTGTTATTTCTATCAGGCTCAACTATATCCAGGTAATGTTTAGAGCATAATTGGTCACCCTCTTTTATAAAGTTATATTTATTTTCTAAATCTTTAAATCTTATTTTCTCAATAGTATAACAAGTCATTTTGTAAAATCTATTAGTTCCTTCACAACTGGTTATTGTACATGGTCCTATATTCTTTGCTCTTGGCATAGTTATAATATTAATATAACAAATTTTAGATGTTACGCGATCCCGATTGTTATTTTAAAATAAATAATTGGATTGGTTATTTTTTTAAATGATTTATTTGATGAAATTTAATTAATTTATTTGAACTTGAAATTTCTACAGGATTTATATATTTGAGTTTTTTATTTATTAAATATAAAAAAATTTACATCAAATAAGTCTTTTATACATTATGTATGTGAAAAAAAAAGAAAACTTATTTAACAAAGAGTTTGACATGCAAAAAGAATCAAATTTTAATTTTAACAAACAATCTTTGTAAAAAAAAAAGGAATTAGATTCTGATTTATTATTATACAAAAATGGCAATATTTTATTGTATGCTTGCTTGGAACCAAGAACGAAAAATGGCCTTTGTACTAATCGCAAGTTTCATAAAATTATGTAACACGAAAATCATATACTGAAATGGAAATGTGATAATTGCAAATGTCGATCAAAATAGAATTTCTACTATGCTATTCCACTATGCTTTTCACATATAGAAAATCAATTGATGCGACATGTCCTGTGACTATTACTATTATCGATAGAATTTTGGAATCGGGAACTTCCCGTTATCTACTATTTAAGTTTATTATTATTATGCTTTTTAGATAAACAGCAATTCACATACGGGGGAAAATTTTTTTAACACCAATCTTTTAGAATTCTTTGCCTTTGATGAAACAATTATTAGTTTCTCTATTTTCATTGTTTGTACAATGTCGTCATCATTTAACATTAATATTAACATTATCACAACTACCAAAACATTTTGTTGTGAATCATCATCATTGTTATTCTTTACCGAAAAAAAAAACAGGGAAATATATTTTTTAAAAAATCAAATTAAGAAAAATTTATAATAAATCGGAAATTCCTCCCGATATTACTATTTTTCATTCCACGCTTCGCACCCTGGGCGTTTAGGAATGTTTTAAACAAAATTAAAATGGAATTGTTAATTTTCTTTTGGAAATGAATTACCTAATTTATTATCATTTATGTAAAATAAATGTGACAATGTAATAGATAACGTTTTGAATAAGTTATAAATAAGCTTTTTTTCACCATTATCTTAAAAAAATATTAAATATGAAATTTATTAAACTCTGTAAAAAGATTTCTTTTTCTAAATTAAAAGAAAATAAAGAAAAAAATAACAATAAAGAAAATAACAATAAAAAAATTGAAATTGAAAGGTTAACTATAATAAGTGGAAATAGAGAACTCGCCAAATTCCTTTCCAAATCTAAAGATGACAATTATATTGGATGGGTTCCTTTTAATGAATTCAAAAATGTTGAATATTTGGCTGAGGGTGGCTTTGGAGTAGTTTATAAAGCAACTTGGAACTCTAATGTGAAAGTTGTACTAAAGAAATTGTATAATTCTAAAAATAATGTTATAAAAATTTTAAATGAGGTAGAATTATTATTATATGTTTTATTTGCTTGTTTTGTTTTCTAAGGAAAAAATTAACACTCCTTTTATTTTTATTTAAATAATAGCTGGAATCATATTGTAAAGTTAACAGTAATTGTATTAATGATTGTTACGGAATTACCAAAGATCCAGATACAAGTGAATATATATTAGTATTTCAATATCTTGAGAATGGTGATTTACATAATTATTTGTTAAAATATTTTAAAGAAATTACATGGAAGTATAAATTGAAATCACTTAGAAATATTTTAGAAGGGTAAATTTTCAAATTATTATTATTATTATTATTATTATTATTATTATTATTATTATTATTATTATGATTATTATTATTATTATTATTATTATTTTACAATTACTAATACTACTACTTCCATTAATAGAATATTGCATATTCATTTAGCAGATTATGTTCATCGAGATCTACACAGTGGTAATATTTTAATTGGTTATCGTGGAACTTTTATAGGAGATTTGGGATTATGTCAGCCAAGCCACAAGAACAATAATTACTATTCAAATAATGACATTTCAAAAGAAATCATTGGAGTGCTTCCATACATTCCACCTGAAGTATTATTAGGAATGCCGTATACAAAAAAATCAGACGTTTATAGTATCGGAATGATCATGTGGGAATTTACCACTGGTAAAAAACCATTTTATGACAGACCACACGATGGGGTTCTTATATTAGATATTTGTAACGGGGAAAGGCCCCAGATAACTGAGGATACGCCTAGGAGTTATGCGGAAGTAATGAAAATGTGTTGGGATTCTAATCCGGAGAATAGGCCAACTGTTGGAGAAATTTATAAATATTTGAATAAATATCAAAATTTTAATGATCTCTCAGATTATGAAAAACAAAGCATTGAACTGGCTGAAGCAAAAAGACGTGAAATAATCCAAACTGAAAAATATTTATTAGAGGAACTAAGCTATAAACACCATCTTGGTGCAATCTATACAAGTAGACCGTTAGATAATTTAATAAAACAATCTTTAAATTATAGCACCTTTAGTTAACCCTAAATGTATATAAAATATTATTAATTAAAATAATGGATTTCTATGTAAATATTTTATTAATATTAATTTAGATTATTAGATTATTATAACATTTTTATTTTTCTGTGAAAAATAAAAATTTTCGTCACATATATTATTAATATTAAATTAAATAAAACAAGTTTTATATAAAATGATATACATCGTGTTATGAACTATCCTTCTGTTGTGTATGATCTGAACCCATGCCTTAAGATGCATCCTTTTTTAAGAATCCGGCGTAATTAACATTTGAAAAAATTTAATTCAATCAGATTTTTACATAAAATAGATCGGCGAGATTGTCATTGTCTACCTTGCTACATACAACATCCTCGCCGTTTACATCCTTGATACAAGACAAATTAGAAGACTTTTTTTTTTATTTAAAAAGGAAAATTTTGAGAGATTGTTAAAAATTAGTTTTCAAACAAAATAATTAACAATGTGATTACATTATTATATATTGTTTAAAAGAAAAGGGATTTATCGATGAAAAAAATTCATTCGTTATATTGTTTAATCATCTAATATTAGTACCAATTAATATTTTGAAAAAAAAGATTATCATCCATTACTATGTTTTTATATCTTTTTATGTTCAATTGAAACTTTTTTAAATTGTAAAAGACGCATAAAAAACGGGAAACTGATACTAATCGCTGAAAATGAAGGAAGATCTTTTTATCTTGGTTTCACTAAAAAATAGAATCAACAACAACTTTTTTAAAGACACGGCATCAAAAAAAATATATTCAAACCAATCAAATTGTCACTTAATTTCATATTACTATATAAAAAAAATGATGAACGAACGAATTAAAAAAAAATCTGATATTATTTTTTTAATATTCTAAAAGCGAACATTTTTGAGCAGAAGCCTAATATAATATGCTACAGATAGTAATATACAAACAATATGGTGTCCGGTTAGCTGCATTTGCAGAAGTTACAGAAATCCAAAATAACCATATGATTTATGTAACTTGAATTGTGTTACAACTTTAAGTTCAAAAATGATGAATATTTATGTTAATATTGTAATTTGGAAAGCAGAATTCATTTAAAAAAAAAACAAAGAGAATTAGAAGTATATTTCCAAGAAAAAAAAGAATGCATGCTTCTGTATCAGAAATATATATTAGTTCTCTAATTATTTTTTCTAATTAAAATAGTTTTCTTTTTGTAAAAATCTCATATTCCACAAAATTGAAACCTACTTGTCGGGGCGCTAATTATGCATCAATAATAAAGTATTCGATAAAAGTTGTATATATATTAATATTGTTTTTTTTTGTGACACAGAAAGACATGACTTTCTATAAAGTAAAATGCGAGGAATAATTTGATGGTTACAGCCAGAGTCCTGAATTGTTAGAGATTTTAAATGACAAACCCATTTTAATGTAAATTTTTGTGAAATGAAGCCAAATTCATATTACCGGTGAATGAAAGAGAATGGAGAATAAAAGTGAGATACAATTAATCTTTGAAGCATTGTAATTTAATAAATTATCATAATTATCATATATCTGCTTTAGTGTTATTAACTCTATTATTATTTAAAAAATTTAATAATATACAGTATATTCATTAGGCATTATTAAAACCATAATTTACTTGATATTAATTCTGCTAAATTTTTTGACAAAAACTTCATATAATTAACCGGTCAAGGTTTTTTGGCCACCAGTTCCAATCTCTAATATTAACAAGCTAGTAAATGATTTTTTAAAATATAAAAGCTCACAACACACAAATATACAGTATATTCCAATGTCTTCTATTCAATTGTTTTTTTTATATTTTTCTTGTATGTGCCATTCATAGTAATCCTGGTCATAGTACGCATAATAAACCTTTGGTTTTTCCATCTTTAACTTTAATAGGAAACAACTTTTAGTCTTTGCTTGAAAAAAAAAAGAATAACTTCGGGTTTTCGTTTGAAAAAGCAGAGGAAAAATAATAAATAATTAAATAAAACTCTGTGATAGAATTCATTATTTTTATTAAATAAAATTAATCTTTAAATAAACATAGTCTTCATTTTTCTTGCTTAAAGCGCATTGATAAAAGCAACAAGTGTAGTGCCTTGGTCAATTGCGTTTTATTTGTTTTAGTGAGCAAGCAAAGTCAGTACTAATAGTGAGTGTTAATGAAGTATCATCAAAAGATTAATTGGAAATACTGATAGTATTGTTGTGATCGTAAACGTAAGGCTATTGACAAGTTACTTAAGTTGTTTTGTAAATAAACCAATGAGAGTTTGCAATCGGCCAATAAATATAAGACAAGGAAGGGCAAACGACTGAAATAAATCAATTACAAGTGAACAAAAAGAACTTTTACAAAACCAAGGGGCTTTGTAAAAGGCCATCTTTAATGATTTACAGTTATCTGGCTGGCACCATTCAGTGTGTTTACATATTAGTCTAGGTAGAACCAAAGTAAATTCGCAAACTAATTAATTGACAAGCACCGAATTATTGTAATCATAATCAGCCGTACTTGTTAAATAAGCAAAATAATACTTTGCAACATCACCATTTAGCAAGAATCAAAACTGTAAAAATTTTATTATAAAAAGATAAATAATAAATTTATAGTGGAGATTAAATTAAGTATTCATCAATTCTTTCTTTTATTGCTAGAATCTAATGTTAATTAATTACTTAAAAACATAGTAATTTCCCAATTAATGTTAAAGAAGAGAGTTAAAATCAAGATTATTTAATGAACTATCGTTACTTGTACAACTTTTAAAGCTTCTAGATTTAACAATCTCTTCGTCTAATATTCTACTTGTATGATATTCATCTGGATGCAATTTGTGTGCTTGTTGTAAATCATCGCCACTAGTGTTGGTCGCCAAAACTATTTTGAAGAGGTGAAAGTCAAAACTAAAATTAAAAGTTATATGTCAAAACTAAATCAAAAGTCAATAGTCAAACATCAAAACTAGTTTCGACTTATGGCGAAACCTTTTGACTTTCGCACTGTTGCGAAACTCTCGAGTTTTGGAAACCAACACTAATCGCCACCACTGTTGCTACCATGGTTTTTGATTTTTATTAAACTATTATTCTTACTATTTTTCAAACTTTCAGTTGTAAGAATTTCTTCGCATTTTTTTATACCAAATTCACAAGGCTCTTCGTTTATGGGTCTTTTTGATGAATCCACATTCCAACACCTCTGCATCATTTGCGCATAATCATCAGGCATTTCAGGTAATATTGGTGGTCGTAAACCTTCACATATATCAAAAATTAAACAATGATGTGAGCTCTATCATCACAAATGGTGAGTGACCTGCAAACATTTCCCACATTAACATCCCAACACTATAGATATCAGATTCCTTGGTGTTCTTTTTGCCTCCAAGTAGCTCATGTGCAACATATGATACAATTCCATAAACTTTATCTGATGATTTTTCATCAACTAGTCCACATAATCCCAAATCTGTAATAAAACAGCCACCTCCTTGCAATAATATATTACCACTATGTAAATCACAATGGATTAAATCTTTTTTGTGTATATAATCTAATGATACACATAAATCTTTAAAGATGATAATCCTGTCTTTTAATGTCAAATTTAAATGATTCCTTGAATTTCCTTCCTTTAAATAATTTAAAACTATTGCATAGTTTCCATTATCTGGGAATTTAGTTATACCAAAACACTTAACAATCATCCCTGATTTAATTTTACAAAAATTCATCACCTGAAAATAAATATAAAACCAATTAATGCTATTATTTTCGTTTTAAATGACAACCACCAACCTCATCAAAAAAGCCTTTTTCTAGATTACTTGAATTGTTTAAATTTTTTAATACTACATTTTTTGCCTTCCAAAATAACTATATTCCTTCTTATTTTCATTGTAATCAAATATATAACCTCTTGTCCAGATAGCAGTATAAATTGAACTAAATCCACCTTCAGTTAACTTTGTTACTTCTTCAAATTGCTCAAAAGCTATCCATTCCAAGATATACTCTATTAGAGATGATTCAATTTGACATTGTTGAATAAAATTATCAATTATGATATTTCCAGATGTCCAAGTGGTGAAAAGGTTCAGTAATTGTAAACTGATACAGCCTTCACAGAATCTATCAGAGTATCTTGTCAATTTGCACTTGTTACATTCTTTTGGTTTGCCCAATTTATAACATGTGTATATAATCTAATGATACACATAAATCTTTAAAGATGATAATCCTGTCTTTTAATGTCAAATTTAAATGATTCCTTGAATTTCCTTCCTTTAAATAATTTAAAACTATTGCATAGTTTCCATTATCTGGGAATTTAGTTATACCAAAACACTTAACAATCATCCCTGATTTAATTTTACAAAAATTCATCACCTGAAAATAAATATAAAACCAATTAATGCTATTATTTTCGTTTTAAATGACAACCACCAACCTCATCAAAAAAGCCTTTTTCTAGATTACTTGAATTGTTTAAATTTTTTAATACTACATTTTTTGCCTTCCAAAATAACTATATTCCTTCTTATTTTCATTGTAATCAAATATATAACCTCTTGTCCAGATAGCAGTATAAATTGAACTAAATCCACCTTCAGTTAACTTTGTTACTTCTTCAAATTGCTCAAAAGCTATCCATTCCAAGATATACTCTATTAGAGATGATTCAATTTGACATTGTTGAATAAAATTATCAATTATGATATTTCCAGATGTCCAAGTGGTGAAAAGGTTCAGTAATTGTAAACTGATACAGCCTTCACAGAATCTATCAGAGTATCTTGTCAATTTGCACTTGTTACATTCTTTTGGTTTGCCCAATTTATAACATGTTTTCTCTAATTCAAAGTCATACAATATTTTTTTTCATTTTCAGAAAGATCATTTCATTCCGAATTTTAAATACAAAATTTGGCTCTTTCTGGTGATAAGAATTTATCAACATATGACATTATAAATAAATGTTTTTATACAAAATTTCAAAATTTTAATGAGAAAAAGTTTTTTGCAGATATTTAATTAATGGTGTGTAACAAACAAATATTCGGACGTACTCTAATTCGGATTTTTTAATGGATTTTTTAACAGTTAAATATTTTATCCAACATCAAAAAAATACATCATCACCAAACTCTAGTAACTTATGCTAGTGATTCAACAATAAACAGATTTTAGCATTATTTTGCTTCTTTTTATCACTTTTAAAACTTACAAAACCCGTATCAATATGCATATATTATTTATTATCAGAACAGAAGCCCTACACGAAAGCCAGTTCAAGCATGTTTTTATTTTATTACTATTAGTATTACGCATAGTTAACCTCAAAGTCAAAAATCAAAAAAAAACACGATTCTACATGCCAATTACTTTTTTCATTTGATGAAAGAAACGCTGTTGGAATTTGGACCTGGTCCGATTCTGTGAAAAAGTTTTTACAATTTCAATTAACAGTCAATGTCACAGCAGTAGTCTTGATGTTTATATCTGCTGTGTCAAGCAGTGATCAAAAGTCTGCTCTTACTGCTGTACAACGATTATGGGTTAATCTTATCATGGATACTCTTGCCGCATTTGCACTTGCTACTGATTCATAGACGGGTCGTCAATTAAAAAATTTTCAAGTGACAAGCGGTATTGCAAATTTCGTCACGCCGACAACTGACTTTGCAACACTG
Organism: Entrophospora sp. SA101; assembly: GCA_958430865.1. Taxonomy (NCBI): domain Eukaryota; kingdom Fungi; phylum Glomeromycota; class Glomeromycetes; order Entrophosporales; family Entrophosporaceae; genus Entrophospora; species Entrophospora sp. SA101. Next base: position 22,745 of record CAUDNR010000286.1, read on the forward strand.
GTGACAAGAAAAGATTTAATACGACATAAAAAAATTTCTAATACAAGGGATATTTTGTTATAAAGTCCTTTCTTAAATTGAAGGATATTCGAAATATTAATAGTAATATTAATATTAGCTCTGGATATATAATAAAGCTAGGAATTTTCCACTTTCATAATTTTTAGAAAATATATGGCTAGGGACCAATTGAGTTTTTTTACGTAATAGTAATATGGATTACAACTGGTGAGAAATCAGACCATGCTTCCTTAGCACAATAGTAATAGTAATAATAATGAGATACAAGAAACTTGAAACATTATTTTACAGGGATCGTCACTCAAAAAAATTAATATTATGCCCTAATCATATTTTGCTAGAACATTGTTACTTTGTTTGAGTTTCCTGGTTTTCTACTACTCCATCCATTATTTGTTTACCACTCTCAATCTTTTTTAAAAAACGTTGTTAAATGTCGTTATTTGCCTTTAAATAATAATGCGCGCGATTGATTAAGAAAATATAAACACCAATGCTAACATTGATGCATTATTTCGATTAAATCTTTCATTATACCTTTCTTTGTACTAAGTTACCTTGTTATTACAGCTTCGTGAAACATAGATTTTACAAATTAGGAGGATATGAAACAAATAAGAACAATATTAAATATAAGGAATTCGTGCGATTTGTTTTTTCCATTCATTCCATATTTGTCTACAACACAATCATTCATTATATTTGGTTCATTTCATAGTAATGGATTTGATAGGTGAGTTTAAAATTGAGCACTCATAATTCGTCACACAGATTTCCGAAATAATTAAACAAAAAGTATAATATAAAGAACATTAAATACATGTAAAAAAAAAGAACAGAATTTACATTGAATGTAATAATAATACGAAATATTAATAAGTAAAATAGTTATAGCTTTGGTACAAAATCTTTCATCTCTAACTAATACCCTCGTGCACTTTGATTCCTAAAAAAAAGGTCAATAGCGAGGCGATTATTCCGATTACAAAATAATCCCACAATAAATTCCAAATCTCACGATTATATACATAACTTGATTCTCCAAGTCGTTTCCAAAAAAAAAAAAATAGAAAGTCACAAGAACCATTCATTAATATAAAAATACAAAAGTTTTTATCTAATTATTGATTAAAAAAAAGATTCGATTATAATAAAAATGAATAATAGGTCTGACACTATAGTATCTATTGGAGAAGATTTAGAAAAAGATTATGAAATATTTAGTAGTACAAATATTGATAACGCTCATCACAATGATAAATTTATTCCACACAATAGACGTAGAATCGATCAAATCATATCTAGTTCAGATTCCAAATATTTTGTTACTCATAGTAAAGAAGATGAATCTATTATTGGATGGTCAGTTGAGGGAATAATTAAACAAAGCAAATGTTTGAAATATTCTGAATATAAATTTTTAGAAGATCCAAATCCAGATATATATATATCTCGAACACTTGATGATAAATTTATGATTTTTAGTCATCGTTCTTATTCCGATCAAAGTGAATATTATTGTAAGTATTATCATATACAAACAGTAATTCTAATTTTTTTTTTATGAAAATAATACTTAATATAAAAAATTTTTTATAGATTTCCTTGATTTTTTCAAAGAAGAATTTCTTCCAATTCAGACTAAACAAAATGTTAATTTTAATAATGGATATTTCCTTAAAATTAATGAATTCATAATGGAGGATGATTTTGGAAATTTATATCTATTTTCATATATAAGCGGTATAAATCAAGTGGTTCATAAAGCAACATATAGTCTTTCTCATTCTAAATATTATGATTTTTTCTCTGTTGATGATAATAATGTTTCAATTGCTGCAGATAACAAATTACTCTCAAAAATAAATAATGTAACTTTTTCATTTGATAAAAGTTATTATTTATTACTTAACTATACTAGAATAGATTTTAACAGAAATAATATGTTAATGGTAACATATAAAAATCCTAAAATAGTAGTTTATTCATTAAAAAATAATATTATTATTTCATCATGTAAGTGTTGGTAATTAACTTTAAAATATTATATAATTTTATAATTTTATAAATTGACAATCTATATTTTTATAATTTGTAGGTAAATTAAAAAGAGAGATTATTGACATTAAAAAATTAGATTTTGTTTATACAAAAGATCAATTAGAATTTTTATTATTAATATTTTTTGACACCAATAGTGGCAAATATCATTGCAGATTAATGGATCCTTATAATCTTGAAAGTTTTATAGATATTACAGATTATTTTTATGAACATATTATAGAGAATACAAACGAGTCTATTTTATTTGGAAAATCTTTCTCTCATGGTAAAATAGCTTTGGCAATTAGTGATCAATTATTAATTAAAGATGTCATTAATGAAGAAAAATTAGATATTCAACAAATAAGTTTGAGGAATAATTATGATTCATATTTATGTCAAACACTATGTGAAATTTATAAAATACTTTTGGATGAAAAATATAAAACACCATTGAAATTTGATCTTGAACCTGCAAAAAACATTAAATGGCTAGTAGATTATGATGATAATAATTTTAAAAATATCAGTATAAAAATTCAGGAATCAAAGGGTGGATTGGAAAGGGATTGGAAAACAATTGATGAACATCATGTTGGAAAAAGTCAAATTTTTAAATATTGTAAAGTATTAAACAATGGTGATTTATTAATACTATCACATTTATATATAAAAGTTTTTTCATATAATAATCAAAACTTTAAAATATACTTAAAATATCTAAAGTATGATATAGAATATGGTAAAGAAGATTTATCAAAAAAAGTTACATTGTTGACAGATAAGAATAATAACGTTGAAGAATTTTTATATAATTTTAAACATGTTTTGAGTGACAATTTTCCAGCTTCAAAAGAAATGCTCTCTTATATGTTAGATGATTTTTATTATTTTACCAAATTTGGAGAGTTAATTCTTAAGGAAACATTTGAAAGAAATAATAGTATTGTCATGGAAAGAATACTTGATTGTACTCTTGATTATTTTAAAAAGGATGCACACTCAAATATCAGCTTATTAAAAATAATTATCTCAGAATTACCAAAATTTAAAAAATATCCTCGATTAATATCAAAATTCTTTAGTCAAACATCAATTGTATTTTGTTTTTATGAAGAAGAAATGACTTCAAGTGATTTTTACAACGCCAGTGTTCACGAAATAAGGCTTCGGCGGCGTCATGATGGAAATATTTTTTGGGATTTTTATTATTTTTATAAAAACAAATTTATAAATGAAAAACTTCATAATATCTCAAATAATGCTAAAATAGAAAAACCTTTTGTGAAATTAATGGTCCCGTATGTTGGATTTATCAGTTATGATAAGAATTATTCATATTGGAAAGAATTATTTTATAAACCGACAAATAATATATTTACTCGGTTAGATACTTTGGAAATATATAAGCATTGGAATGGTCAAATTATTTTGGATTTCAAGTGGAATGCCTTTGGACTCAAATATTATCTTGCAATTTGGTTAATATATATGGTATTTTTGTCAAGCTTTGCTCTTGCAACAACTATTTTACCAGATGATTTATCTGCTGATATCAGAAATCCATTATTAGTTGTATCAATTTTTCTTGGGTTGTTTCATCTCAATTTTGAAATTAGACAATACATCTGGAATCCAAGAAAATACCTTACAGATTTTTGGAATTATTTTGGTAAGATTTACATTTATAATAATAATAATAATAATAATATTTTATTAATCTTAAAATTACAACTACTCAATAGATATTGGAGCTTATACGTTACCAATTATCACTTCAATTTTTTTGTTAATTGATGTAAATTCACCACCTAGGCAATTGATCTCAATATCAAATTTATTATTGGATTTAAAATTCATGTTATTTTTACGAACTTTTAAATATTTTGGAGTGTATTTTGCGATAATTATAGGAGTTGCAAAAAAAGTTTTTTCTTTTTTAGTGATTCTGTTTGTAATCGTTTTAAGTTTTGCGCATGCATTCTTTATATTGTTGAGACCAATTGAAGAGTTTGATATAAACAAACCTACTACCAATGACGATGACAACAATCCTTGGAATCTTGTTAATAAATATTCTGCATATTTTGCAGATAATGATTCTTATAGTCAATATCCATATTTTATCCAACAACCCGACGAAACCACCAACATGTTTGCCAGATATAATACTTCAATGCTAGCAATGTATAATTTCCTTGCAGGTAACAATGTTTTCTTTTAATATATCATATCGTTTTATTAATATAGTAATGAAATTAATAATTAATGATTTTTTTTTTTTTTTTTTTTTAATAGGCGATAATGGAGCATTTGGGCCTTGGCCATTACAAGATGATCCTTATCTGGCATTTCTATTTGTTGTATTTTCATTTGTGGTTGTAGTGTATCTTATGAACCTGTTCATTGGTCTACTAAGTAACGCAATTGAAGAAAATAATTCACAGGAAGTTTTCTTGTCCCAAAAAGCAAAGATCATCACAGAAATTGAATTATTTTATTTGCTTCCAAATCAACGTCGTTGGAAAAATTGGTTTCCTGAGATATTGTAAACATAACTTATTTGATCAAATTAATGAATTTACTATTTTACTTTTAAAACAATCGTATTAATTGTAATTTAATTATTTTTTATTCATTAGAACTTATAACGTACCAGTTGAAGACGTTCGTAAAAAAATCAAAGAGATTGATGATAGTGATGAAGATGCTGAACTTCTACCATTCATTTCTGATGAACTTAGAAATTACGTTGATGTCCACAAACCAGACAATATTCATTCAAAATTCGAAGCTATTGAAAAGAAGATTGAACAAAACGAAACTAATCTTAAAAATGATCTGAAGAAAATAGAAGAAAATCTTAAAAATGAATTGATCCAAAATAATAATCAATTACTAATGCAAATGCAAACTTTAATGAATGAAATCAAAGCTTTAAAAAAATAATTGTTGTTATTATCATTAGTTGATTGTTTTTTCTTAAAAAAAATTGTAATATTATTTAATAGAATTTTAGAATAAAAATTTATATTAATATTTTTTGTTGTTAATTTAGAATGATCAACAACACACACAAGGCGGAACATCCATAATTGGGCGTTTCGTTGTAACGTAAATATTTACTAAATATAAATATAAATGACAAATCCGTAACGGCAGTATAATTTTATTACCAATTGTCAATTAACACTAGTACATATAAATCTATTTCGTTATCATATGTCAATAATAATAAATTTATGCCTTCATACCCACAGGTAAAGGGCACAAGTAGTGTATCATAATGCATACGCGATTACTTTTTTTTCTTCTTCATTTAGCAATTTATTAATTTATTAAAACTAAAAATTGCCAAACGAACTCACTCTCTTCTAAATGAGATGGGTGAATGAGTAATTAAAACAGCTTTCAAATATTATAAAAAGAATCCTTGAAAAAAAAAGCGTAATATATATATACTTGGTATAATTTGAAAATCTTTATATTTAATATCAATATCTCTCCCCTCCCCTTTGCTTGCTGCCTAATTGGAATTACCACATTTGAAGCCCAAGTGATCATTATATCAAAACATTTATAATAATATTTTCTTTTCTTTTCTATATTAGAAATTAAAATTTTAAATTTAAAAAAATTTGATCAAAAGAAATAGATAACCATAACATTTATTTCGGTGGCTTTATGCTTAATGCTGGAGAACATTTGCCTTTGGTGACCATTGGTGACAAAGTAATTGGACATAAAAGGAAGCTTCAGCGATCTCTTTCAAAAAAAAACAAAGAATCCAAATCCATTTTTTCATTACATTATAACCTTTGGTCAATGAAACCTTTTTTTAGAAAAAGAATAGTTTGAATAATGTCTATGTTTTCTTTTCAATAACTTGTATTATTATTATTTTATTTTTTTTTCGAGTGCCGTAGAAAACATCATTAGACTCGGAAATAGATTATATCGATGCGAAACTCTCCCCCCAAAAAAAATAAATGCGAATGCTTCAACCCCTGTTTATAGCCCTGCCTATCACGTTTCAACCCAACTCAATTAATATCCAATTTGAACATATTTATTTTGAAATATCAGAAAACAGGAATACAAATGATTCGTTTGACTCGTGATAAAAATCACTAATTGTGAATAAAGTTAATCTAAAAAAAATAATCGCATATTCATTGTTCCGTATCATCCACATATTTTGTTAAAACTCGATCCACAATTACACTAAAGTTTGGCGCCACCAACAAAGTTCAGGAAATTTATTTATCTTATTTCCGTATCAATAAAAATGAATTCATTTTATTGTACCTTTGCGAAACATGATTTTAATTTATATATAATAATAAAAGAAAAGAAAAAAGCAATCAATCAATTGAAATAAATGGAAAGTCTGTGTAAGCATTACCTTCCAATAATGGAATCCTAAAATCAAAACAAATTATTAGGCAGGTTTAATCAAGTTGTTTCTAAAACTAATGATTCATTGCTAGTACTATATAGTAATAATTGATTTGGAATTTCTGAAGTTAAACTTCCCCACTTTGAACTATATTAAATGCTTATTTCACGTGACTTACATCTAGATAAAAATTTTTTTTTAAAGATTATAGATATTGCTCACATACGAAAGAAAATCTATTTTAGATGAGCACTTGTAAATTCCAAGCACCAGAGAGGAAAGAAGCATATTTTACCAAATTTGCAAAAATTGACAATATCTGGTGTGATAGGTTTTCAAATTACAAAAATATTCAAACATGCGCTTTCTAATAAATCCATTGAAATATTTAATGTTTTATTTAATCTATTAATTTCCATTTACATTTTTGCATTTTGGGCCATCTACTTTGAGTATTTGCATTTAACGAACTTGATTTTACTGGTTTTTGCAAATTTAAATTTTCTCTCAAAATGGAATTTCAAAGGTTATGGATATGCTTCAAAATAATGAATGTAATAAATTATAAAAAAAACTAGTTTTTTTGTGATCAGGTGCATGTTTAGCACTAATACAAAATCAACAAAAACCTAAAATTACTATTATTCGATATTTCTTTACCGAATAAAAAAATCATCGTTTTTGGATACAGTGTAATATTTGTCAATTGAACAAGTTTTTGTCAATGACTATTCTATATTTCTGCGAAACACGAAGCGAAAACATTAATGTCATTTTTGAATAGCGTACGTAGCTTTACTTGTTATTAGAGAATATTCATTGGAAACCTTTAACGGTATAGTTTCGTTTTGCTTTAATAACGGAGTTCGTGGTTGTTGTTATTATACGATTCAAATACATATACATGATAGATAGCATAGTAAACTAAAGAATATAATAATAATAGATAAGTTTACTTGTTAGATTGAAAAGTTCATTATAATACCATATTCAATTTAGTTTCCAAACTTTTCAACCACTTTACCGAACAGTTTTGTTTTCGTTACATTATTCTTTATTTATTTTATTAAATACGCCCATCTATAACATTCCATAAAAGGAACTCATTTTACTTTTAAAAATAAATATCATTATTTAATGCAAGATTGAAGTTGAATGATCGATACATACAAATAATTAAATTGTCAAAAACTTTCTTCTTACAAAAATGATCAAATCAATTATCTTCTTCGTACTCTTAAATGCATTGATCAATTTTACATATGCTCAAGTTGATTGTAATGCAATGGCTGGTTACTGGTCTGCCATTGCTCCTGGTCTTGATCCATGTTCAGCTTGTGGAAAAGCACTTAACAAATACTCGATCTTTCGCTACGAAAACTACCCACTAAATAATAAAGGACCAATTACTGATGATAAATGCCAAGTGGAATATTTATTCAGTTATTACGTTAATACAGGCAACTCAAAAGAAATGGCTTTAGATACAACTTGTAAATCCACTGAAAATGGATGCATTACTAATCATGTTATAGAAGCTTATACAGAAGTGAGTAATGCCTGTAATGCTCAATTGAATACGTATAACAATGGCAATAATGATATGGCTGGAATGATAGCTGAAAGAACTATGTTTGAATTTTATGTTGCTCAACCCATGAGGAGTTATTACTGTAGTAAATCAGGGAACGGTAGGTTTATTATTCATAATTTCGTCAATCAATTGTTTTTCTTAAACTGGCACAATAAATTTGATGAATATTTTGTTTAATTATTTAGAATATTGCTACATCAAAAACAACGAACCATATGTGGAAGCAAATTACAAAACTGCAATAAATCCATATAATCTAAATCGTTTTGCAAAGCTTTTCAAAAATAATGAATGCTCCATAAAACTTCATGCCGAATTCAAAGACTATTTCTCAACACCTCCTGCAAATCCCAATTTGCTAAAAATTTTTAATGTCGTTGATTCTGCTATAAAAAATTTTGCCCCCTCACCCACTCCCACTAATAATCCCAGTAACAATCCCGACACCAGTCACACTTCTGGCACCAGCGCCAGTCCTACTAGCACTAAATTTTCCACTTTGCCTCCCTCTCCCACATCACCACCACCGCCAACATCAAAGGGACTCAATATTATATCGGTTTTTGGAGCAGTTTTTGTGGTAGTCGGCTTTGTGGTAGCAAAAGTTGGCATGTCGAAAACCAACACTAACTCAACAGTAAATTCCCCCGTAAATGCAAATATTCCTGCAGATACAGCAAATATTCCTGCAGATACAGCAAATATTCCTGCAGATAAGAGAAATATTCCTGTAGATAAGGAAAATATTCCTGCAGATACAACAAATATTCCTATAGATACAGTAAAGATTCCTGTAGATATAGAACCTTATGTTATGGTATGTATTCAGAGTCACAGAGTCAATTTTTGCATATTGCACATTACTTAACCAATATTGTGCTGTTCCATTATATATAATCAGCCTGTCAAAAAACCTATTTCTCAACAACCAACTAAAAAGGCAGTTACTCGTCAATCACCATCGATATATGATATCTTCCATACCCTTCAATTTTTTGTAACCGTGGCTCTAGTTTCTTTGATCCATCTTTCAGATAATTATCGGAATTTGGCATCTCAACTTGGATGGTCATTTGGTTTGCCAAATGGTCTAGACATTAAATTTCTGTCTGATATTGCAGATGAGAAAATACGAAGTGCAATATGCTATATTATTGATACTACTTATATCAGTATAACTAGCACACTGGGAACCGATCCAGAATTAACTAGTAGGACTGGGTTCGGGAGTTATGCAAAGGCGTTAAATATTCCAGCATATAACTTATTTTTTGTTATGCTTATCACATTCTGTTCTGCAATGGCAATTGCAGCTGTTATTGCATCATTGGCTGGGTTGGCTGCATGGTTGTGTAAATTCTTATGGAAAAAATGGCCTATCTTAAAAACGGTAGCAAATAATATTCACTTTTTGGTGCTTGGTAAGTCGAATTCCAAATGCATTATAATTTATGTAGGCGAATATTGATAACAGGAACTGACATTTTTCTGATTTCTCTTTTTTATTATCAAGGTGGAATTCTACGTGTAGTAAGTATTAAATAATAATTTGTGGTGTTTGTGAATTTAAGATGTAATTACAAACCTTTTTATCATACTTTATTTTCCAGCTGTTACTATTTTACTATCCGTTAACAGTTTTCTCTTCTTATCAACTATCACTTAACAATGACTGCTGGTTATTTCTTGTACTTTCCGGATTTTGCATATCATTCTTTTCTGTTTGTGCAATAGCCTTTTGTAGCTACAAAATTTTTCTTGATTTTATTAAAAACCAGGACGAATTCGAGAAACCAGCTCACACTTTCCTTTATGGCTCGATCTACAATCAATATCGGAATCACACAGATGCGAAGGAAACTCGCATCTGGTTTTTCACATTAATATTCACTTGTGATTTTATTCGAGGCATTGTCATTGGATTGGGTCAAAATAGTATCGCTGCACAAATTGCTGCGTTGTTTTCAACAGAAATAATATGCTTTGCCTTACTACTATATTTCAGACCTTTTAAAACACGAACAATGAACTGCTTGAAAATATGCATATCATTTTTGAAGTTTGCAATTGTGTGCATGTTGATACCATTCTTGAATGGTCCTAACGATAGCCTTGAAATTGTGATAGAATCATTTGAATTTGTTATTTTTGGAATGTTAATTGGTGTGATAATTTTAAATGCAATTCTTGGAATTCGAGACCTCTTTGCTAAAAAGAAAAAGAACGAAGATGTAGATAAATAAAGTAAGAAATTCCTGGAGATAACATGTTTTTATTCACTTTTTTTATAATAAAATTTTTTAAAAAAATTAAACCATTTAACTTTTTGTAATTTTTAAATAATTCATAATAATAATGTAAATCATATAAATTATGTATGTAAATTATCGACTATATTTATATTAACAGTTAATTTTTAAAATAAATTATTTAAATTTTAATATAAATATAATAAATAATAAATATTTTTCCTCTTGATGCCGCGTAACAATTCTTTCTGTAAGTATATAGCTTTAATGCCTTTTTAGGATATTGCTATTACTAGGGAATTAAGTCGTGATCACATATAGATAGGACCACATGCGAAATTGTGTAAATATTAATATTAACATTACATATATTATTATATCAAAGCGATAAAACTATTTTTTAAAATTAATTTTTCATATATAGTAATCGTGTTAAACTTAAACTCTTGTGCTAAAAAAACCCTGTTTCATTCATTATTACCTAGGTTATCTAGATTACAAAAAATAGAGTTATTATTATTTTTTACAATTTCCATATTAATATGGTTTTCGATCCTTAGCATTTTAAGGATCAGCAACCAACATTTTTTTTTTAAAAAAAAAAATAAATGGCAGAAGTGAACCGATTGATAAAAGTCAACATTTCATTGAAAGTTGGTCATAAATAAATGACATTTCATATAACGATAAATGGTTTTAGCACGTTACGAAAAAAATAAATAAATTTGGAAATAAATTAAAATAAGAAGACTTCTTTCATTTTATGAAATGAATAAAATTTCTCCAGTCTTCAATAATAGTAGTAATAGCACACAATCCCCATAAAGTAACGCCTGATCTCTTCGCATTCAAAGTAAAGGTGGGCTTTACTTAGAAAGATCCTTTAGATCTAAAAATATTCGTTAGAAAGCTTTTAATGGATAAAAACAAGTTGTTACACGGTCCGAAGATTCTATCTAATTAACTAATTAATTTTGCAACACAAACAAAAAAACCCATTTCAATTTTTTTATCACTCATTTTTTTTAAAACAATATAAATATTATAAAAATACAATACAAATAAAATTTACATATAAACTTACCTACAATGAACCAGCCATATCCTTCAGCCGTAAGCTTTACGAATTAGAAAGCTTTCAGATTCTTTCCTTTATTCAAAGTTTTCATTTTTTTTTTTTTTTTTCTTTACAAATAGATAAACTACCCGCAAATACCACCACCACCAAGATCTCCAAATTTATCACCATCCAAGTCAAACCCAAGAAACAATCCAATAATAGACTTAATAGAAACAGAAGAAAAATATGTGGAAGATTTAAGATGTTTATTAAAGGTTTTTTTAATTATTGAATGTTCAAATATCGATTATATGTATTTATTTATGTCTTGACATTTATTAAAAAAATAGCGAGTTACTAAAAGCTGGGACCGTAATAATCCTCCACCTCGTGAATTAGATTCCATGTTTCAACTTGTTGATGAAATTTATGTACAAAATAGTAATTTTTACAATGTAAGCGTTGTATTCATTACTCTTTCCTTATATATACGTACGATAAATTAAAATTATTAAATATACATATATTTAGCATCTTAATAATATAGGATTAGATCCGCAATATTTAACAGAATTAGCAGAAATATTGATTAATTGGGTAAAAATCAAATTGTATATATTTGTAATGCGTTTGTATTTATTATATATATATATATATATTAATATTTTTACAATATTTTAGGTGGATCAAATGGAACCTTCTTATACAATTTATTGTAAACAGTTTAGAAAAGGTTTTGATGAATGGCCAGAAATTGAAGAGAATTTGGTTCTGCAACAAACATTGAATGTAAAGAGAAGTTTGGATTAGAATTAATTTTTTAATAATGATGTTTAAAATAAATATTAATAATTTTATTGATTAATTAATTAGGACATCTCTGCTGAAAAGAATCGACCAGTAGACTTGAATTTTTTTTTCGAAATGCCATTGAAAAGATTACATTATTACAAAAAATTATATATGGTAAAAATTTTGATAACCAATTTCCAACATAAATATAACAAACTCAATTAATAATATTTTCCTTCCACTTTATAATTAATTCTTAGCGGCTTTTGAGAGGTTCAGAACCTGGTCGGAAAGATTATAATCTTTTAGCAGAAGCCAATACACATATTGATGCACTTATAGAATTAGAAAAAAAACATGCTAAAGGATCAAACATAGATCCGAGACCAAAAAGAAGAGAAATTGATCAAAACGAAATTGATGATGATAATGTTGACATGCCATTACCAGTGCCACAAACAGTAAAATACACAGTTATCAATCCATTAGATTCTCAATCTGACTTAGAAACCCCCTCTTTACCACCACCAATACCGCAAGCGGTAAAATATACAGTTATTG
>CAUDNR010000287.1:12146-32313 GCA_958430865.1 Entrophospora sp. SA101
TTATTATTATTATTATTATTATAAAAAAAAACTTTTTTGTAAAAATTAAAACAATTTATAATTAATTAAATAAATTCATTTATTATTATTGATCTGATCGATCATCTTGATAAAATTAAATTAGCCGAACGACATTAATAAATATTCCATTGATGGGGTAATCAATTAATTATGTTATGTTCAATCAATGTTAACCTTTTTAAGTTGTTATCAAGGTTTACTATGAACCAATTAATATTAATATATACTTATATAACGACTGTGACCATTTCGTACGCAAAAAGTATTTAGATTTAAAAATTTCAAAAAAAAAAAAAATAACCGTCAAAAACAAAAATGAGGTGGTTACTTTTTTGGAGAGTAAATAAATTCAAAAAAAACCAGTTTTTAATGCGTTGCCGATCATTCTCGTTTAAGGGATAATGACTACATTGTACTTTCTTTTACGTTTTTTTTATTCCAAATAATAAATGCTTTATCATAGCCAAAATCTTTGCTTTCTGGTCTTTCAATACTAAGTCTCGTAATAGTAAGCTTTTGTGTTAAGAGAATTACATAATTTTGATTGATTAAATTTTGTACACTAAACAATCCATATTTGATAATGAAATACTATGAATAATTTAATTAATTTAACAATGTTCGGAAAAACATTAATAATTAATGGTTGCATATTTTTTTTTCAAAATAATAAATATAATTAATTGCAACAATTGTTTTGGGAATCTTGCGCCCTGGTTCATTCATTTTAATATTATCACATAGTGATACGATCCGCTATGCGAACAATCTAATAATGTTACTATTACTATTATATAAATTTAGTTTAATATTATTTAGAGATGAGACAGTACTCAAAATATTTTCACAAGTTAGTTTAAAAGCAAATGATTTTTTAAAAACCCGATTGGCATGAGAACAACTTTCACTTAGTTGCAATGCTTGCCCACTTATGGTCTTTGATCATTTCAAAGAACTATTTTTATATTCGAAAAACTATGCTTGAGTATTTTTGAGCATATGGAGGACTTCGAGTTTCAATATTTACAGATTTTATACAAGGATCAGTAATTATTATCTTGATTATAATCTCAACAATTGGTTTTGGCACATCAGTGAAAATTGATCAAGAGTTGAAGGACAGTAGTGATTTGCTCAAGTCAAATTCTTTGGGTTGGCAATTACTTTACATCATGCCTGTTGCTGTTTCTTTTGCCAATTTATTTCATCAGGTAAATCTTATATATATATAATTTTGGCTTGGTTAGTCAGTCGGTTTGGTGATTTGGATTGGTGGTTGGATGAATCATATTATTTCATTTAATCTATCGCCTACTCAATCAATTGATATATTCATTCCACTAAAATAACAATCACCCTATCAGCAACCAATTAATTAATCAATCAATCGATTTAATTATAGGGATTTTGGCAAAGGACCTTCTCATCCAAGAATGATAAAGAATTAAAATTATCAGTTTTGTATGGTAGTCTAATCTTATTTCCAGTATTGATCATTATTGGGGAAAAATTTTCTAGAACATTGTTTGTTACACATCCCGATTTAGCAAAATTCCTGACTGATATCATGCAAGTCTCTTGCAGATGTTCCTGCAGGAAAGCCAGAGAGTTTAATACTGTAAATTCTTCTATTATTCCTCTGTTCTTCATCTAACGTCAGAGGAATAACACGAGTAGAGTCTTTGAGAATGTATACAGACCATGTTTTTGTGTGAAATTCTTGTATGTTTTGGCTTTCTGCAAAAGTAATAAAAGCATGTTGATATAAACCACGTGTTTGCACTGATAATTTGACAATAGTCCCAAATCTAGAAAATGTTGAACGAATAATAGGGGTTTTGATATCCAATGGAATATCACACACCTGAATTGTGCATGCATTAATTTCATTAATTTGTTCGTTGGTTGGTTTGATTCTAATTGTGTTGATTTCAACAAATTGATAACTTTCATTTTCAGAAATTTGAATTGGTGTTCCAATTGCTAAATTGAGATCAGTTTGGTTATCAAAAAAAATTGCTATGTATTTTTTTTTGTTGATGGTTCGAGTAGAGGCTCCAGTATAACCTGCAGTTTTAGCAAAAATTATCCCTATATTGATGATTTTTTCACGAGGGTGTTTACCTTTAATTTTTTCCAAAGGAGCCACTGCTATGTATGTAGTCTGTTTTGTGATAACAATAAAATCTCTATCATTATTTCCCATACTTTCATTCATATCAACATCTTCAATTAAAATGTTTTTATTATCATTGATTGTATTAATAGATTCTATTTCTTCTATTTCTTTGTTAGTTTCTGATTGAGATGTATTTTTTTGTTCATTTTCTTGAGAATGCCCTTCTAATTTTTGTTTTTTTTCAGGATTTTGTATAATTTTTTTTCTTTTTTTCCCACCTGAAGATTTTGTCACTCTTGTCATTTTTTCTATTTTTTATTTTATTATAATTTATTGTATTTTATTGTTTAAGTCACCTTTTAACTGTGTATTGACTTGGTTTTACTAACAAAATATTTAATTTATATATATATATATTATTATAATAAACTTTTTTGTCGCATTAAAATCTTTACTTTTTAGAAATTTTCTTTGGTTCAGATATTTTATATATATTATTATAAATAGGAAAACTCTATTAACGCGACCTCGAAATCTGGTTTGTGGATTTTTTCTGTTTAGGTAATGATTTACACTCAATATTAACCTGAATTATAGTGTTGCGGTCACCTTCGCCGTGTAAAAAAGAAGTCCTATTATAATATGACGAGCATTACTAAAAGAGTTTTACTTGCCAATAGTTTGAAACACACAAATAAATATATTTACCTGATACAGAATGTTGAAAGCTTGCGTTAAATTTTCCATTATGACTTTTATACTTACACAATGTATTATTTAACAACTCTTTTTGCCTAATGGTACTTGTCCATTCATCATTCAACATAACTACCATTGGCTAATAGAATACCACTATAGGGAAGCATAATAATTTCATTCCTTCTTTTCCAGTATGCCGACTCATTTACACTAAATTGTTACCGGTCGCATTTACTTCGTCGAAAATTATTTCGTCGACACCCATTTCGTCGACACCCATTTCGTCGAAAGTTCATTTCGTCGAATGTTCGTTTCGTCGAATGTTCATTTTGTCGAAAGTTTGTTTCATCGAATGTTCATTTCGTCAAAAATTATTCATCCTCGAGCCAGAGACCGAAAGAGTTAGATGTGAGGAGTATGGGAAACTAGTTAAGAAATTAGATGAGGAAAGCGGAGTGTGTGGGAGAAATTTGTTTAATTAAATTTTTTTTTTTGTGACGAAATATTTTTCGATGAAATGAACTTTCGACGAAATGAATCAGACCCTTGGGAACCTGCTAAACATTTAAAGAATGCGGAAAGAAAAGTTAAAGAATTTGAATTGACGAGGACGTCAAAACTTAGGGAGGGGAGAATGTAACAATTTAAACGATTATTGATTGATAATAAATAGACTAGCTTATTTATATTTTCATCTATTTATATTTTATCAATCTGTGTAATCTTAATAATATATATAATGAACATTTTCTAAAATAATAAAAAAAATAATTATTTTCTCACACAATTAAAAAGTATTTGTTCGTAAGAGTATTTTAAATTAATTTTTAAAAAGTAATTCTTACAAAAATAACTAAAGTAATGTTTTATTCTAGCGTCAATTGGACGAAAAAGAGCAAAATAAAGCTATAATTCGAGAGAATATTAATTTTATATTGGGCAAATGTGTAAGTAATTATATTAGATTTTTTTGGGGTCTCATATATTAACATTGTCGGATTTTCTAATAAAAATTAATTATTTTAGAGTACTAAGATACAAGGCGAATGCTCGGAAGATAGCTTAAGTGTATATACCGAGGTAGTTAACATTTTACAACGTTTAGATTTGGGAACCATTGAAGTAAAAACTCCTATAGCATCGGGAGTGATTGATCTTACGGGGAGCGAAGATCCATTTGTGAAGCTATTATCTTTTGGAGCAAAACAAATTTTATCGAGACATTCATTCCATACTACCAAATTACCCAACCAAATTAGTACAATGTTAAATGAATTCGTAAGCTCATATAGTGATTTTAGAATCGATTTCGATCCCGCATTAATGCAACCTATAAGTTTCCCCCAGGGAGAAGTGTCGCTCGAAACTAGACGCATTTTAATGACTACTTTCGATTTATTAGAAGGATTGTAAGTTAATAACGAAACTTCGAACATTTTCATATCATTAACAATCTACTGAATATTTTAAATTCTAGGCGCCATATTTGGAGTTGTAGACCATTACTAACAGAAGATGATTATAGCGAGAATGCTTATGTAAGAGCGGATCGAAAGTACTGGATCCGCTCTTACATATTCTAAATGGCATCTAAAACGTGCATGGTCCGAACAAATGAGTAAATCTTCACAAAGCAGAAAAAATCGAATGGGATCTATTAATTTAGGGAAAACCCCGATCTTCAAATTTTATTGAAAATTGGACATGAAGGAAAATGAGCTAGTTCTAGTAGAGATTTCGCGATTATTTCTCAAACAGGATAAAGAAAGATTGTTTCGATGAACGATATAATATTTTTTTCGAAAAGAAGGATGGTACTTCTTCCAGAGCAAGAATAATACGCCACGAATTGGGAAAAATCCCTATCTTAGGGATTCAAGTGATAGGAGAACGCATATTCGTTTCCGTGTTAGATCTATTCGAAGGTGCTTTTTACCGGGTTTATCGAATTTGTGAGATTATTATACCTTTACGAATTTCCTCACGCCAAATTGTTGAAGAATTTTTGAAGAGTGCTCTAGAACTAAGAACCTTAGTTGAAAAAATTGCTGGAATGTTATTTTATTA
Source organism: Entrophospora sp. SA101 (assembly GCA_958430865.1). Lineage (NCBI taxonomy): Eukaryota > Fungi > Glomeromycota > Glomeromycetes > Entrophosporales > Entrophosporaceae > Entrophospora > Entrophospora sp. SA101. The sequence continues at coordinate 17,053 of CAUDNR010000287.1, forward strand.
ATGATTTATTTATACTTCTGACTTTATATTGATTAAAGTTAAATAATAAATAAACCGTATAAATTGTCTCTATCACTCATTTCGATCAAACCCGTCTATATAATTATTGAATAATTGATAAACATTCGTTTTACAAGCTTGATTAACACGCATTTCGATCAAAGTCGCCTATATAATTATTGAATAATTGATAAACATTCGTTGCATATTTACTAACACTTGCTTCGATCAACCCCGCCTATATATTTATTGAATAATTGATAAACATCCGTTTTGCAAACTTCATAGATCTTGACTTTGACATTTGCTTCGATCAAACCCGCCTATAATTGATAAACATTCGTTTTGCAAACTTCATAGATCTTGACTTTGACATTTGCTTCGATCAAACCCGCCTATATAATTATTGAATAATTGATAGTAAAAAAACGTTGATAAATGTATTATACAAACAGCTTTGTAGATCTCGACTACTTTAATACTTACTTCGATCAGACCCGCCTATACAATTATTTGAATAATTTATAGTAATAAAACGTTGATAAATATATTATACAAACAGCTTCGTAGATCTCGACTCTTTAATACTCACTTCGATCAAACCCGCCTATACAATTATTTGAATAATTGATAGTAATAAAACGTTGATAAATATATTATACAAATAGCTTCGTAGATCTCGACTACTTTAATATTTACTTCGCCTATGTAATTATTGAATAATTGATAATAATAAAACATTGATAAATATATTTTACAAGCAGCTTCATAGATCTCGACTACTACAATACTTACTTCGATCAAACTCGTCTATATAATTATTGAATATTTGATAATAATAAAACGTTAATTAAATACATTTTACAAACAGCTTCATAGATCTCGACTTTAAGACTTACTTTAATCAAACCCGCCTATAATAATAAACGTTCGTTTTGGAAACTTGATTTGCAAGTAGATCTTGACTTTGACACTGACTTCAATCAAGCTTACCTATATAATTATTTGAATAAATGATAAAGCGCTCATTAAATATACTTTACAAACAGTTTCATAGATCTTGACTTTAGCACTTACTTCGATACAAGCTATTCAATAATTGATGAAGCGTTCATTTGCAGAATTTAATAATTAATAAGCGTTCATCGGTATATTTTATAAACGGCTTCATATGTTGTCATTCATCTTGTATTTAGCAGTCTACTTTTTCTGTTGAATTTTATTTTTTTTAGATTACACAATAAAAATCATGGAATAAATTTAATCCAATGAAATGGTTGATAATCCCATATTTTGCACAACTTGAAAAAAGTTAATATATAAGTCATAGAATTAGTTTAATAGTATCGACCAGGGAAAAGTCATGCAATGATGAAGTACCGAATATGGTCTCCTGTGTCCGGCTCCCTTAGGTGCAATGCCTCACTTTGGACCGGCTGTAAAGTCCCGCGTGCTAGGAAGGTGGAACTGACGCGGGTGGCTCATGTTGGGTGTATTGACCCCTCGTGACATGACCCTTCCTTTTGTTAATTTTTATTATTTATTTTAGTTAAAAGGAAACATTTAAAAAATTAAAAAAAAGAAGATAAAAATTCGCTAATTGATTTGATTGGTTGTAATATACGAAGATCCATCAAATATTATAATTAGTAGCAACGAATCATCGTTTGCTGAGGATGATAAGATCCAGTTTGTATAGGAGTGATCGAAGTAAGCGCTAAGACAAGATTTATAAGCTTTCAAAATATTCTAACGAACGTTTTATCAATTATTCAATAGTTTGTACATGCATTAAGGACAAGATCTATGAACAAAATATTCTAACGAACGTTTTATCAAATATTCAATAGTTTGTATAAGTAAGTTTTAAGGATAAGATCTATGAAGCTTACAAAATATTCTAACGAACGTTTTATTAATTATTCAATAGTTGTATAGAAGTGATCGAAGTAAGTTTTAAGGACAAGATATATGAACAAAATATCCTAACGAACGTTTTGTCAATCATTAAATAGTTTATGTAGATGTAATCGAAGTAAGTTTTAAGGACAAGATCTATGAATAAAATATTTTAACAAACGTTTTATTAATTATTCAATAGTTGTATAGGAGTGATCGAATTAAGTGTTAAGGACAAGATCTATTAACAAAATATTCTAACGAACGTTTTACCAATTATTCAATAGTTGTATAGAAGTGATCGAAGTAAGTTTTAAGGACAAGATCTATGAACAAAATATTCTAACGAACGTTTTATTAATTATTTAATAGTTTGTATAGGAGTAATCGAAGTAAGTTTTAAAAACAAGATCTATGAACAAATTATTCTAACGAACGTTTTACCAATTATTCAATAGTTGTATAGAAGTGATCGAAGTAAGCGTTAAGGACAAGATCTATGAACAAAATATTCTAATAAACGTTTTATTAATTATTCAATATTTTGTGTAGGAGTAATCGAAGTAAGTTTTAAGAACAAGATCTATGAACAAATTATTCTAACGAACGTTTTATTAATTATTCAATATTTTGTGTAGGAGTAATCGAAGTAAGTTTTAAGGACAAGATCTATGAACAAAATATTCTAACGAACGTTTTATCAATCATTAAATAGTTTATGTAGGAGTAATCGAAGTAAGTTTTAAGGACAAGATCTATGAACAAAATATTCTAACGAACGTTTTATCAATTATTCAATAGTTTGTACAAGTGTTAAGGTCAAGATCTATGAACAAAATATTCTAACGAACGTTTTACTAATTATTCATAATTTGTGTAGGAGTAATAGAAGTAAGTTTTAAGGACAAGATCTATGAACAAAATATTCTAACGAACATTTTATTCATTATTCAATAGTTTTATGTAGGAGTAATCGAAGTAAGCTTTAAGGACAAGATCTATGAACAAAATATACTAACGAGCGTTTTATCAATCATTCAATAGTTTATATAAATTTCTCTTTTATTTTAACTTATATTTAATAACATCGCTATAATCATTATTGTTGTTGTTTATTGTTCTAATCATCATTTACATATGTACATAGGAATAAATGTAAAAGAAAAATTAATATATTTATTTAACACTTGACGATCTTCAAAAATCATATGATTGTAAAATTTTTATTGACTTGCACCATACCTTCGAAATTACCTTTTAACAATAAACCAAATGTCGAAGAAAATAGTCTAATAAATTAAATTGTGCTACTTGAAAGATGTATTTAAAGGGTTGGTTTTCGACTTGGTCTAAGGACAACTCTCTTTCTAACTCTTCTCTTGACCATATTTCTTGATATAACTTCGAAACTACCCCGATATAACATAATAATAACAATCAGATAATTCTTATTGTAATAGAAACCCTACTGTGACCATTTGCTAATAGAAAAAAAATTTACTATTATTATTATCATCACTACAACTATTATTAAGATGTCAATTACTTTTACTACTATTATTATTATTATCACTAGGAGGACTATGAAGGAAAATGGAATTGATAAAGAATTAATTATTCATTTTATCCAAATTTGCCATTAAAATTTTCACGTGATTAAATTGGCCGATTTCCTTTACACCAATAAAAATAATGAATTTTATTTGTGCTTCACTTTTTAAAAGCATTGTTTCAATTGGCTCTCTGAATATTTCGAGTATCTCTTAGTTTAGAGGCAGCAAATAAGCAGGGCAAAATACTAACAGATGGTTCTAATGTTTTAGCCATTATAGATCAAAAAAAAAGTAGACTAACTCCTTGTAGATAAACATCTCTAATTTTAAAAGGACATTTATACATTGAGCAAATCAATGGTTCAAGAAAAAAGCTTGGTGGACTAAGAAAGTATATGTTTAGAAGTATTATCATAATAGGATTTTTTTTTTAACAAAACCTATTTTTCAAAGGTGTAAAGCATCATGCTAAAAATGTCAACTCATCGCTCATCGCAAAGCAACAAAGAGCTATATTCTATGTGGTGCACGAATTTGATTTAGCAGGGTACAGTAAGGAAATGAAGAAGTGAAGCAAATGAATCATTATCAAAAAAAAAATATCACTTGAAACTTACCTTAAGTTTTGTATGACAAAGGAACCTTGATAGAAAATCGAAGCCTACGAAATGCCCATCAACCCTCACGCAGTTGTACAGGAAGAATTGAGTTATATGATGGAAACTGAAATCGACAACTATTGTAAGTTCTAGGAGAAGTAGACATCATCAAGGGCTTAAGAAGTATGATATTAGTGTCTGATTGAAGAATCATCAACAGCCTTCATCCTCACAGAAGTCAACTCATCAGGAAACCCGCACCCAACCTTAGTTGTGGAAATTGGCAATACAGAAAGTGTAAACAGTTTGCGTGATAATAATCTGGTAGCAGGATATTTTTTTCCACGTACTATTATTCAAATTTATTTGGCCGTCAAGTTATTTTCTCTTCATCAGGATGGTTCTGTTTCATTGTTTGCACCGCTTTACTTATGTAACAATCCAAATCCAATGATGCCCATAATCATAAAGTCTTTGAAACAGCACCTCATCTGAAACTATCTTCAAAAATACTATACATGTATGTTCCAGCTAACACAATTACTGGCGTCAGATTTGGGGTAGTTTCTTGCAATGGTGCTAATCTTCAAGACCATCAAATAGCTATCCTCACCATCTTACTTTTTGACAGTGTTCTAGCAGCGTTCTTCACGGAATACCTAATAACTTTAACATAGATTTATGGAATTTGCAAGATGCAATTTTGAGTGGTTAGGTGTGAAAACCAACAATTCACCAATGATAATAAAAAAGTAATCTTTTCTTCATTTTAAGTCTCAAATTTTTTTTTTTCAAAAATTTTCAATAATAATAATGGGATTCATCTTTACTACCGTTTCCTTTATTATGACACCTATGCTTTGACTGAGATATATGATGGCAACAAATTTGTCAACCAGTTTTAGCCATTAATGTATTTTGAATATTCAAAAATGAATGAAAACATTAATTTTAAAAGACTACTCATGAAGGTAAGCATTTTTTTTTTCATTAAATAATAATATTTTTATTGTATTCATCAAGAAAAATAAATTACATTAATTAGTGCTAGCACTAGCAATTTCAACTACTGGTTTTTTGTGATAAGAACTAAATCCACATATCCATTGTTGGAGAGAAGGAATACTATCTTCGTTGTTGTTTTTAACTCAAAATATCAATGATTTTTCAATAAATTCTGGATTTTTTTTTGTTATTATGCTTTAATTAAATTTTATCACTCTTAAATTTAAAACAAAAATCCATCTGATTCCAAGTCAAGTTACAGAATGAGCCAATCAACAGACATTAATAAAAATATTGAATGAGGGTGAAAAAAACGTGATACATTAGAAAAATGCATTTTAATTTTGCCTGTTCGTCAGAAATTTTCTAAAAAGACTTTGTTCTGGCAAAGATAATTTTGTGTAAAAAGATCGTTGGTTGAACGTTGTTTGTTTGAAATGCTCAAAAATACTCAAGCATAGTTTTTCGAATATAAAAATAGTTCTTTGAAATGATCAAAGACCATAAGTGGGCAAGCATTGCAACTAAGTGAAAGTTGTTCTCATGCCAATCGGGTTTTTAAAAAATCATTTGCTTTTAAACTAACTTGTGAAAATATTTTGAGTACTGTCTCATCTCTAAATAATATTAAACTAAATTTATATAATAGTAATAGTAACATTATTAGATTGTTCGCATAGCGGATCGTATCACTATGTGATAATATTAAAATGAATGAACCAGGGCGCAAGATTCCCAAAACAATTGTTGCAATTAATTATATTTATTATTTTGAAAAAAAAATATGCAACCATTAATTATTAATGTTTTTCCGAACATTGTTAAATTAATTAAATTATTCATAGTATTTCATTATCAAATATGGATTGTTTAGTGTACAAAATTTAATCAATCAAAATTATGTAATTCTCTTAACACAAAAGCTTACTATTACGAGACTTAGTATTGAAAGACCAGAAAGCAAAGATTTTGGCTATGATAAAGCATTTATTATTTGGAATAAAAAAAACGTAAAAGAAAGTACAATGTAGTCATTATCCCTTAAACGAGAATGATCGGCAACGCATTAAAAACTGGTTTTTTTTGAATTTATTTACTCTCCAAAAAAGTAACCACCTCATTTTTGTTTTTGACGGTTATTTTTTTTTTTTTTGAAATTTTTAAATCTAAATACTTTTTGCGTACGAAATGGTCACAGTCGTTATATAAGTATATATTAATATTAATTGGTTCATAGTAAACCTTGATAACAACTTAAAAAGGTTAACATTGATTGAACATAACATAATTAATTGATTACCCCATCAATGGAATATTTATTAATGTCGTTCGGCTAATTTAATTTTATCAAGATGATCGATCAGATCAATAATAATAAATGAATTTATTTAATTAATTATAAATTGTTTTAATTTTTACAAAAAAGTTTTTTTTTATAATAATAATAATAATAATAATAATAATAATAATAATAATAATAAATTACTAAAGTTACATCAACTGAAGTCAATATCATCAATATTATTATAATAAAATGGCACTTTCCACACCAGCAGCTTATGCTCTATTTTTCATTACAGCTCTATCATTTTTAATTATTGGATTGTATGCTGCATATAAAAATACGAAAAATAAATCCGATTTTTTATCTTCTTTAAGAACTCAAACTGCTGTACCATTGGCACTTAACTGGATAGCTTCAAGTAAGTGTGTTATTAAAAAAAATTTAAGAAAATAAAAAAAGTGGCAGCATCAATATTTGTTTATTTGGTAAGCGAATATTTCATTATTTGTTTTAAAAAAAAAGATAATAAATAATAATAAATTATCCATCATTGGTTTTCTTTTTGCAAAAAAAAAAAAAAATCAATTTAATAAAAAAAAAAGAAAGAGGGAAAAAATGGCACTACAGGTGCTCAATATTGAGCTGAGAATTTACTGTCAATACCTGATCAGGGTAATGCCTGCGTAGGGAAGCTGCCACTTTTTTTAAATATATATATTAAACTATGCTGTATTTTTTTTTTATTGTTGATTAAATATCAATTAATTAAAAAAAAAATTTCTTCTTTAGGTCTTGGATCATCATCGTTGTATGCATATCCAGAGGTAGGAACATTAGCAGGAATATTAGGTGTATTTATGTATGCATTCGGGTCTGTAATTTCATTATTTGTGTTTGCACTTTTTGGACCATACATTCGTAAAAAATGTCCTGAAGGATTCACCATAACAGAATTTGTGTTGAAGAGATTTAGTATCGTCAATCAAATTTATATTTCATTGATGTCATTGGCTATCATGTTGTGTTATATGATTAGTGAGTTGTCAGCCGTTGGTAGTATATTGTTAGAATTGGGAAATTTTGATCCTAAACTTTCAATTATTACGATCGCAGTTGTGACTTGCCTTTACACAAGTAATTATATGATATTTTTTGTTTCTATTGAATTCATCGATTGATTGTTTTTAATTGACTGCGCACATTTACTTATTATTTTAAAGCATATGGAGGACTTCGAGTTTCAATATTTACAGATTTTATACAAGGATCAGTAATTATTATCTTGATTATAATCTCAACAATTGGTTTTGGCACATCAGTGAAAATTGATCAAGAGTTGAAGGACAGTAGTGATTTGCTCAAGTCAAATTCTTTGGGTTGGCAATTACTTTACATCATGCCTGTTGCTGTTTCTTTTGCCAATTTATTTCATCAGGTAAATCTTATATATATATAATTTTGGCTTGGTTAGTCAGTCGGTTTGGTGATTTGGATTGGTGGTTGGATGAATCATATTATTTCATTTAATCTATCGCCTACTCAATCAATTGATATATTCATTCCACTAAAATAACAATCACCCTATCAGCAACCAATTAATTAATCAATCAATCGATTTAATTATAGGGATTTTGGCAAAGGACCTTCTCATCCAAGAATGATAAAGAATTAAAATTATCAGTTTTGTATGGTAGTCTAATCTTATTTCCAGTATTGATCATGATCGGATTCACTGGGATACTGGCAGTATGGGCTGGTACATTGACACCAGAAATACCTGGATATATAGCTTTCTTTACATTGTTTAGTGTTTTGCCTGATTGGGTTGTTGGAATTGTGTTGGTGTTGGTGGTTTGTTTGTGCTGTTCTGCCTACGACACATTGTTGACGGCCATTGTTGCAACGTCTTCAAATGATATATTTCATAATAAGTTACCATTATGGGTAATTAGACTTTTTGCTGCTGCATTTAATATTCCTGCTGGTAAGTAATTATTACAAGTCCTTCTTTGTGTTTTTTCCAAGGTTAAATTAAAAAAAAATTTTAATCAAAACAAAATTATAAATATGTATATAGTTATACTTGGTTTATACAATCTAGACGTTCTAAGAGTGTTCCTAATTGGGGATCTGATAGCAACAGCAACAATGCCACCAATTCTACTTGGAATTTTTGACAAATTTTATTATATCAATTCAATTGATGCAATCGCAGGTGGATTAGGAGGATTTTTGGGGGTTTTTATATTTGGTAGTATTTATTATGGTAATGCAAGTGATGGCGCCAACTTGATAAATTTGCCATTGGGTCTTTATGGCGAAGATTATTCGGTCCTGGGTGCTTTTATTGTTTGTCCGCTTTCCTCTTTATTTTTTACATTTTTGTCATGTGGTGTTCGATTAGGTATTATGATGTTAATTGGAAAAAAACCAATGCGTGATGAATCATCTCATGAACCTTCTGAACAACCTAATGAACAAAGCAAATCACCTCATGAACAACTTGATGAACAAAACAAGCCTCAAGACTCTGACAACATAACTCGCTAGACAAAGAAAACTATTTATAATGGCAAGGATTTGGATTTCCTAAACGAAATTATTAAAAGTTTAATCAAATATTATTAATGATGTATTAACAAATTATATGTTCGTAATATTGTACTAGTATAAATTATTTCGTGGAAAAGTTCAAAAAAGTATAATTTTTAAAATAAAAGACACGTTCTTATTTAGACCATCAGTCTTAAAAGCTTAATTCGTGTTTCGCCGATCATATATATCTATTATAAAAAAACAGTAAAATTGACGAAAATTTGCTCAATTGACTCGCCAAAAAAAAAAAATTTTTTCAAGACTTTTCTTTATTCGGTAGAATAAATCTCAAAGATCTCAAAATATAAAAAAATAATATATTATAACTTTTTGTTTTTCTAACTTTTACATTGGACATCGTCAGATTCCGATATAAAATTGAAACTTTTTTATTTTATTTGCACTAAACATATAGAATATGGGTTTTTATTGCGAAAACCTTTTAAACAATAAATTTTCTGCTAAAACTTGGTTTTTTGATATTTAATATAAATATGTCGGTCATCATCTTTTTATTCTTTTTATTATTATCAAAATCCATTTTTTTATTAAAGCCTTATTTGTATAAATAATATCCATAATATATACTAGAATAAATATAACCTTTTGGGAATAATGTTTTTATGTGTGTGTTGGTATGCGTTATTGTTTTAATTATAGGGAGGCGTGAGATTCCATTTTGAGGGAAAATTTTATAATTAACTTATATCACTAATAATAGATTTCTACACATAATTGGCGAAATACGAATTAAAACATTACTCTAAATAAGAAGATTATTGGTATGTGGAGGGTTGAATAGCGTTTCAATTTCATATATTCCATGGCCTGCACAGAGTCTCCAATTGAAATTCGTGGGATGTTATAGAAAGAAAAGTTCGAGAAAGAAAACCACACCTAGAAATAAAGATGAATTATTTGTTGCATTGAGTAAAATTTGTTCCTAAAGTGAAGAAATTAGTTTATAGTATGTCAATAAGAGAGCTGTTATCGATGATGATGGAAATCCAACTATATACTGACTGGCCTTTGCTAAACATTTCATTAATGTAAAAAAAAATCTAATAAAAACCAATTTTGAATTAAATTAGTCTACACTTGACCATGTTTTTTACTTAGTAGTACAACCACCATTCAACAGAAGTTTGAAGTTTTTTTCTAAGCTCAAAGTTTTCTACTAATTTAAAATTTTCATCCCAAATTTATTAATAATACAAATCAGTGTTTAAAATTGGTCTGTACAAGCTGCAGATATAACTAAAACGTTCTTGCATTTTACTTTTTTTTACAGACATTCTTTTCCCGTTGTTCTTTTTCTGTTATGTTTTTTTTCGCAAGCATTTTTTAATTTCAAGTACTGGTTTGTCAAACTTGCAATGTATATTTTTAACTATTTCCCTTTACTAATCCAGAATAATTAACCAATTTAATTGTTCTCCGTGCACCATGACGGTTTTTTCATCATTGATATGCTGCATTTTTTCAAAAATTTAGCAATTAATGGACCAGATGGTGTGGTTTTGATTGGACATTCAAAGGATAAACGAATTAGCAATTTTTTTGTAATTTTATGTGAATTATTAAAATAAATAAAGTGGCTAGTTTTTGTGTTAGATAAATTATATATTAATGCAAATATGCATTTAAAATAAAAATCTATACGCACAAATATCCATGTATTTTACAAAGAGTGCATAAAGTAATGTTAGGTACTTAGAAACTAGAAGGGTTATTTCGGCTATTCTCTCCATAGTATTATTTAAATTATTAATAAGAATCTTGTATAAATGAAATTTCTCTTTTAAGTTTATTTATTGCTTGATCGTATCATATAACTGTCGTAGAATTTCATCAACACTAACAGGTGAAAATTTTTAACGTTGAAATTTAATTAACCGGATAATCAGCGAATATCATTTGGTGAATAAAACCACTACTTTTAATAATAGCTAGAATGACAACGAGTTGCAATGATTGAAACTACTACCACCATCTTTTTTAAAATAAATAACACTTACTCACAGCCTTGGGCTATCCATTTTCTTTTCTTAATTTTCTTTTTGTTTTAGTGTTATCCATCGCTACAGTCTGCTGATAATCAGCATATGGTCCACAAAATTATGTTGGTTGTTAACAAATTTGCCTGGAAAATCCTCAAGTATCAATCAATAATTTTTTTTGAATTGATCGGCAAGATATAACATGCTCAATTGAATTAGTTTATTCTTATATTAAATAAGGAACTACATAAAGAATGTATATAAAGATCCAAGTTTTATCAAGTAAAATGGATAAGGATTATAAGCTAAAATGCTCTTCACAATGTGATCTTAAAATAATTTCAAAAATAACTTACATTCGAAACCCAATTTAACAAAGTTATCACATGTGATATCCATTTTTTTCGGATATCGGATATCGGATAAGTGAATTAATCAGAGCAGACTCCAGATTTGCATTTCTTGCATAGTGAAGTCTTTCATTTTTTTACATGAACATTGAGATTTATATTATTCGATAATCATGTGGCACAAAAAGTACAATGGACAATTAGTGATTTAGAAAGGTTGTATTCTATGTGTCGCAGGATGATGTAACTTTTATATATGAATAAAGTTAAGCTTAACGATTTGTGACAGTTTGCTTTATAGAAACGCGGCGGTTAATATTATGAATGTGAAGTACATTTGCATATTTTTTTTGTAAAGACATATTTATTTATTAAGTAGAATATAAAAAAAATTTTTAAGAAAATGAAGATCAAAAGAATAATTAATATATACTAATGATGATGCTCTTATCAATCGTTCAATTTCAGAAGACAACTTCCTGGTCCTAAAGTAACATTATGATCTCCATAGATATCTAACAAGTGTCTAATCAAGTAAGTAGCATTACTAGAAACCAAAAATTCGAATCGCCTGGTTTTGTCCTTTGTAACTTTCTGAGCCAAGTCGAATCCTTTAAAAAATGATTTTAATTTTTCATCGCTAGTAAGAAGCTGGGGCTTCATTTCAAAAATCACTTTCGTAGGTAAAGTTTCGTTAGATTTCTCAGTAGCAGTTGTATCATCATTACAGTCATCAGTAATGGAAACATAATCTTCCAATTCTGCCAACCCCTCAGGATTTGATTTCAATATAACTAGTAATGCTTTAGCAATTGCGCTAGAAAATATACTACCACCTAAACCAGCAGCAATAAACCCTCCTACACCTAAACCAGCGGCACCAATCGATTGTAAAATCGCCACAAGACTACCAGCAGCTACAGTTCCACGATGTAATGACATAAGCCATGCTGCAATAGATCCAGCTGCAATACCGGCTTCTCCAAACCCTAATGCTCCCACTACTCCACTAATTACAACAGGACCCAGAGCAAAACCAGCAATCGTTGCAGTGGTTGTAATCAAAATCGTTTTATGTTTTATAAAAAAATTTTTTGCACTTTCGCTGGCGTTTTCTTGTGGTGGAGGTGGCTGTGGTGGTGGGTTTATAAACCCATCCCTCATGAAAGCATCAAGAATTATGCCTTTAAAAATGTTTGCAATTGGAATGTCAGATAAACTTGCCATTTTCTTTGTTAAAAAAATTTTTTTTCTTTAAAAAAAGAACAATTAAGTGCCGATTCATTACTTTGGATTTATATTAGGTCGCTTATGATTATAAATTCCTGTGTAGATTATTTGCCAAATAATGATGTAATGTTACACATAAAAATTAATACTTTCTCACACACGATATATATATATATATATATATAGGACACTTGCAGATCATCGGAAATAATTGAATAAAGAAACATTTTTTTATTATCCTAACCACATTTGCTTATTAAGTAAAAATTCATCTTCATATCAAATAGCATAATATACTAAAGTTTCGCCGCATATAAATAAACATTCATTGTTTTACGAACCTTAAAAAAAATAAAAATGAATTTTTCGGAATTTTAAAAAAAACTTCGCCTCGAAAATTGACTACAATGGCAAGTTTTAACGACCTTTGTGGTACAAGTAAAAATGCGTCTTATGTTACTCTAAAATTCTAGATCAAAGATGTCATACGGTGCATATCATCTATAATCATTAATTGCTTATAGTAACAATTGGTCAACTTCAAAATACTAAAACAAAAAAAATTATATCATTTTAAAAAATTTAACCGATAAGTTTTATTGTTCATGACTCAAACTTCAAAACTTATCGGCTGGTTTTTTCTTAAACTGAAAATTGGCAGAGCCTTAGCATTTTAAAAATTCCGAATTTTGTTATACATTTAAGAAATTGAGACCAAGTAAATTTCGTGTAACAAAATTTTTTTCATAGAATATTTTTTACAACATACATTTGATTTTTTATTCCCTTTTTTTTATTAATAAATAAAAGTCTTTACAGCAAAAAAGTTTAACGAACATATTACATTAAAAGAAAATCATTACCAAATTTGGTCGTGAGATTCAAAAAATTGTAACGCAAAAATTATAAAATCTATGAAAAGAAAATTTGACAAATTTTTTTTTTAAATTAATAGACTCCCCTTTTAAAGCTGAATTGAATGGTTGGTTTTTTTAAAATCCAATATGTGGATCACATAATATTTCAAAAATTTTAACTTTTGAGTATAGATGATCTGCACTGTATACAAAAACCACAAGGACAACAACACCTGAATTTTTTTTTTTACAGACTGATCGGCTATGTACAAAATTCTCAAACGAGTTAATTTTGAAGATATTTTAAAAAAAATCCAAATTAGATGATTCATTTAAAGTAAACTTTAACCATTTTATTTTTTTCAAAGAGAACTTTTAATGCCCAAAGCTACTCAATTATCTGAATTCGAACATGGAGAAATAGTTGACTTAAAAAAAGCCAATTTTTCTTAGAGAAATAGCTCATATATTAAATGACTATTTTTCAAAAAATAAAACAACTGCAAGCTCTTAGACCTGGCAGACCTAAAAAGTTATCAGAGTGTGATGAAAGACAACTTATGAAAGCAGTAAAAAAGGATACTAAAACAACTGCTTTTAAATTAGTCAAGAGTCTTGAATAATTAAACATTATAGCAAGTGAGAAGACTATCAGATGAACATTACATTCTAAAAATGTTTATGGAAGAAAAGCTGTGAAAAAACCTCTTGTTTCTGATGTAAATAGGAAAAAAAGGTTATACTGGTGTCATGCAAGAAAAAATTGTAGTAGTAATGAATGTGATAAAATTAATATTTAGTGATTTGAGTTGTTTAAAACGATTCAAATGATTGGTCTTGAGGAAAAATATAACAAAGAAAATTTAAGTCCAGCAGTAAAAAAATCTGATGGAATTATGGTTTGGGTCACACAAATGGCATTTAATTTTATTACCATATTTGGTAAGAGGAATCCATATTTTTTTAATCGTTTAAGTTACTTGGCAATCGGGATTTTTGGTGAAGAATTATACATATTATTATTATTATTATCATTATTATTTTTATTAAGAAAAGTGGATATTATATTGTTATGTTATATTGTGGGGAATATAATCATATTATTATTTTTATTTATATTATTTATAATTAAGAAGTTATCTTTAAATTATGATCAATACTTTCTGGGAAGTCTATAAGCTTCCATACAATATATAGATTATTTATTTATTTCTTTCTTTATGTTTTATATTTGTATTTTAAGAATTGTATTTTTATTATTTAAAGATGTAAAATTCAAACAAATAAAGATAACTTTTATATAATTTTACAATAATAAAATTATCAGTTCATTAACAGTGTTAAATAAATATCTAAATGTTTGTAAATAATTGTGATAATTATTTGAACGTTTACATTGGGGATGTTTTACAAGAGAAAAAATGGGTCCATTAGCATTAGTTGAAGGTAAATTAAATGCAATTGGTTATAATAAACTTCTTTTCAAGAAGATAATGCACCATGTCATAAAGCAAGCTGTAGCAAATCAATGGAAAAAGGAAAATAATATTATGGTTCTCCCTTGGCTGCTCAAAGTCCAGACCTCAATCTTATTGAAAATTATGGCAGGATTTAAAAGGAAGACTTAGAATGAGAAACCCAAAACCAAAAAATAAGACAGAATTATTCAATTTATTAAAAGATGAATGGTTTAACACTATCCCAGAAAGAATTAATAGATTAATAGATAGTATGCCACAAAGGGTGGATGCCGTTTTAAAAAGTAAAGGGAAACCTGACAAGATATTGATTTTTTTTTCTAATAAAATACAATTAATTGGCAATCCGTTTATGAATGGGTGCAATGTTGATCATTTTATTATGAAATTTTGTCACTAATTGTTATTAA